>OY757941.1:767934-870434 GCA_963585895.1 Sepioteuthis lessoniana | reverse complement strand
TTATAATAAAATCATTGTCCAATGCATTTTTAGAATAAAATTCTTGTCCAATGCATTTTTATTGTAAAATCATTGTCCAATGCATTTTTATAGTAAAATCATTGTCCAATGCATTTTTATTGTAAAATCATTGTCCAATGTATTTTTATAGTAAAATCATTGTCCAATGCATTTTTATTATAAAATCATTGTCCAATGCATTTTTAGAATAAAATTCTTGTCCAATGCATTTTTATAGTAAAATCATTTTCCAATGCTTTTTTATAATAAAATCATTTTCCAATGCATTTTTATTATAAAATCATTGTCCAATGCATTTTTATAATAAAATCATTGTCCGATGCATTTTTAGAATAATATCATTGTCCAATGCATTTTTAGAATAAAATCATTGTCCAATGCATTTCTATACTAAAATCATTGTCCAATGCATTTTTATAATAAAATCATTGTCCAATACATTTTTATAGAAAAATCATTGTCCAATGCATTTTTATAATAAAATCATTGCCAATGCGTTTTTATAATAAAATCATTGTCCAATGCATTTTTATAATAAAATCATTGTCCAATGCATTTTAAAAATAAAATCATTGTCCAATGCATTTTTATATTAAAATCATTGTCCAATGCATTTTTATAGTAAAATCATTGTCCAATGCATTTTTATAATAAAATCATTGTCCAATGCATTTTTATAGTAAAATCATTGTTCAATGCATTTTTAGAATAAAATCATTGTTTAATGCATTTTTATAATAAAATCATTGTCCAATGCATTTTTATATTAAAATCATTTTCCAATCCATTTTTATATTAAAATCATTGTCCAATGCATTTTTATAGTAAAATCATTGTCCAATGCAGTTTTATATTAAAATCATTGTCCAATGCATTTTTATAGTAAAATCATTGTCCAATGCATTTTTAGAATAAAATCATTTTCCCATGCAGTTTTATAGTAAAATCATTGTCCAATGCATTTTTATATTAAAATCATTTTCCAATGCATTTTTATAATAAAATCATTTTCCCCTGCAGTTTTATATTAAAATCATTGACCCATGCATTTTTATAGTAAAATCATTGTCTAATGCATTTTTATTATAAAATCATTGTCCAATGCATTTTTAGAATAAAATCCTTGTCCAATGCATTTTTAAAATAAAATCATTGTCCAATGCATTTTTATAGTAAAATCATTGTCCGAAGAATTTTTATAATAAAATCATTGTCCAATGCATTTTTATAATAAAATCCTTTTCCAATGCATTTTTAAAATAAAATCATTGTCCAATGCATTTTTATAATAAAATCATTGTCCGATGCATTTTTAGAATAATATAATGGTCCAATGCATTTTTAGAATAAAATCATTGTCCAATGCATTTCTATACTAAAATCATTGTCCAATGCATTTTTAGAATAAAATCATTGTCCAATGCATTTTTATAGAAAAATCATTGTCCAATGCATTTTTATAATAATATCATTTCCAATGTGTTTTTATAATAAAATCATTGTCCAATGCATTTTTATAATAAAATCCTTGTCCAATGCATTTTTATAATAAAATCATTGTCCGATGCATTTTTAGAATAATATCATTGTCCAATGCATTTTTAGAATAAAATCATTGTCCAATGCATTTCTATACTAAAATCATTGTCCAATGCATTTTTATGATAAAATCATTGTCCAATACATTTTTATAGAAAAATCATTGTCCAATGCATTTTTATAATAAAATCATTGCCAATGCGTTTTTATAATAAAATCATTGTCCAATGCATTTTTATAATAAAATCATTGTCCAATGCATTTTAAAAATAAAATCATTGTCCAATGCATTTTTATATTAAAATCATTGTCCAATGCATTTTTATAGTAAAATCATTGTCCAATGCATTTTTATAATAAAATCATTGTCCAATGCATTTTTATAGTAAAATCATTGTCCAATGCATTTTTAGAATAAAATCATTGTTTAATGCATTTTTATAATAAAATCATTGTCCAATGCATTTTTATATTAAAATCCTTTTCCAATCCATTTTTATATTAAAATCATTGTCCAATGCATTTTTATAGTAAAATCATTGTCCAATGCATTTTTAGAATAAAATCATTTTCCCATGCAGTTTTATAGTAAAATCATTGTCCAATGCATTTTTATATTAAAATCATTTTCCAATGCATTTTTATAATAAAATCATTTTCCCCTGCAGTTTTATATTAAAATCATTGACCCATGCATTTTTATAGTAAAATCATTGTCTAATGCATTTTTATTATAAAATCATTGTCCAATGCATTTTTAGAATAAAATCCTTGTCCAATGCATTTTTAAAATAAAATCATTGTCCAATGCATTTTTATAGTAAAATCATTGTCCGAAGAATTTTTATAATAAAATCATTTTCCAATGCATTTTTATAATAAAATCCTTGTCCAATGCATTTTTAGAATAAAATCCTTGTCCAATGCATTTTTAAAATAAAATCATTGTCCAATGCATTTTTATAATAAAATCATTGTCCGATGCATTTTTAGAATAATATAATGGTCCAATGCATTTTTAGAATAAAATCATTGTCCAATGCATTTCTATACTAAAATCATTGTCCAATGCATTTTTAGAATAAAATCATTGTCCAATGCATTTTTATAGAAAAACCATTGTCCAATGCATTTTTATAATAAAATCATTTCCAATGCGTTTTTATAATAAAATCATTGTCCAATGCATTTTTATAATAAAATCATTGTCCAATGCAATTTTAAAATAAAATCATTGTCCAATGCATTTTTATATTAAAATCATTGTCCAATGCATTTTTATAGTAAAATCATTGTCCAATACATTTTTAGAATGATATCATTGTCCAATGCATTTTTATAGTAAAATCATTGTCCAATGCATTTTTAGAATAAAATCATTGTCCAATGCATTTTTAGAATAAAATCATTGTCCAATGCATTTTTATATTAAAATCATTTTCCAATCCATTTTTATATTAAAATCATTGTCCAATGCATTTTTATAGTAAAATCATTGTCCAATGCATTTTTATAGTAAAATCATTGTCCAATGCATTTTTATATTAAAACCATTGTCCAATGCATTTTTATAGTAAAATCATTGTCCAATGAATTTTTAGAATAAAATCATTTTCCCATGCAGTTTTATAGTAAAATCATTGTCCAATGCATTTTTATAATAAAATCATTTTCCAATGCATTTTTATAATAAAATCATTTTCCCCTGCAGTTTTATATTAAAATCATTGACCCATGCATTTTTATAGTAAAATCATTTTCCAATGCATTTTTATTATAAAATCCTTGTCCAATGCATTTTTAAAATAAAATCATTGTCCAATGCATTTTTAAAATAAAATCATTGTCCAATGCATTTTTATAGTAAAATCATTGTCCAATGCATTTTTATAGTAAAATCATTTTCCAATGCATTTTTATAGTAAAATCATTTTCCAATGCCTTTTTATAATAAAATCATTTTCCAATGCATTTTTATTATAAAATCATTGTCCAATGCATTTTTAAAATAAAATCATTGTCCAATGCATTTTTAAAATAAAATCATTGTCCAATGCATTTTTATAGTAAAATCATTGTCCAATGCATTTTTATAGTAAAATCATTTTCCAATGCATTTTTATAGTAAAATCATTTTCCAATGCCTTTTTATAATAAAATCATTTTCCAATGCATTTTTATTATAAAATCATTGTCCAATGCATTTTTAAAATAAAATCATTGTCCAATGCATTTTTAAAATAAAATCATTGTCCAATGCATTTTTATAGTAAAATCATTGTCCAATGCATTTTTGGAATAATATCATTGTTCAATGCATTTTTAGAATAAAATCATTGTCCAATGCATTTTTATAATAAAATCATTGTCCAATGCATTTTTATATTAAAATCATTGTCCAATGCATTTTTATAATAAAATCATTGTCCAATGCAGTTTTATATTAAAATCATTGTCCAATGCATTTTTATAGTAAAATCATTGTCCAATGCATTTTTATAGTAAAATCATTGTCCAATTCATTTTTATATTAAAATCATTGTCCAATGCATTTTTAGAATAAAATCATTGTCCAATGCATTTTTATAGTAAAATCATTGTCCAATGAATTTTTATAGTAAAATCATTGTCCAATGCATTTTTAAAATAAAATCATTGTCCAATGCATTTTTATAGTAAAATCATTGTCCAATGCATTTTTAGAATAAAATCATTGTCCAATGCATTTTTAGAATAAAATCATTGTCCAATGCATTTTTATAATAAAATCATTGTCCAATGCATTTTTATAGTAAAATCATTGTCTAATCCATTTTTGAAATAAAATCATTGCTGATTTCTCTAACTTGTCTGACTATCTTTTTGATACACTCATAGCCATGTACATATATAGATATTCGCTGCTTTCATGCCTTCACGTACCCATAAAGATTTTCTGTTGCCTATTTGCATATACATAGACATACGTTTCGCTTAGAAGCATACATAGTCATGTAGAGACGCTCGTACCGACACACATATGCATCATTGCCCCCAAATATGAGCACCAAGAGGCAGAAAGGAGTGGGTTTTGCAATTTCCTCTCATAAACTTGCAATCGGTGCCCAAATTGAAGAACCAATCGAAGGATATATATATATACAGATGCTTGTGCCAACATTTGTATATATACAGATACGTACCTTCATTTTACTCTGTCACTCTTTTTCTTACTCACATAATCACACACACACACATACACACTCTCTCTCTCTCTCTCTCTCTCTCTCTCTCTCAGTCGCACACACACTTTCTTCATAGTTTGCTCACTCTTTCTATTATATCACTCTCTCTCTCTTTCTCTCTCTCTCTTTCTCTTATTCTCTTTCTGTCTGTTTATCTCTGTGTGTGTGTGTCTCTCTCACTCAGTCACACACACACTTTCTTTATAATTTGCTCACTCTTTCTATTATATCACACACACACACACACATACACACACACTCTCTCTCTCTCTCTCTCTCTCTCTCTCTCAGCAGAAAATTGTTCAAAATACACACACACACCCACACACACACACACCACCACCACCAACAACAACTGATATACACATCAGTTCAGTCGGCTGGAGCAGTAGAATATACCAAGTGCATCTCTGCAGAGGGGTAAGACCCCACCCTCGTCTCCATAAGTGTTCTGAATATCAAACTAAACTACATCTGACAGTGTGGCTCGGATCTTGGAGCTTTGGGGAATGTGAAGTGCCCCTTCATTACCATTACTCCCAGGTCCACACTGACCCGGAGTGGTAGTACCTGTTAGGGTCCTATCTATGGATCAAATAGAATTGATTAATCATTTACTAAAAACCATTTAATTGGGCGCAAAGTAATTAACTCTAGTTCATTTAAAAATATCGCAAAAAATTTATACATAATAGATATATCCCCAGCGCGTTTTAATACAAACTAAATACAATTGAAAATACATATTTGGCTGGAAAATTCTTCTCACTCCTTTCATTAGAGAGAAAGCTTAAAGAATGTCCCCGTGGCGTAATACGTAAAGTGCTGGCCTTCGAACTGCATTGGGCTCTATTACGTCCACTTTTGAACTAATACCTTTGAGAAAGGTATAACCCCCACCTTATCCCTCCAGCTATAGATAAAATAACATTATTGCTGTTCTTTTACAAAGATGACTTCGGCATTAAATGACCCTAAAAGAAATCGAGTCAAACAAACAAAAAAATTTACTTTCTTCTGAAAATAAATTTGATGAAAACCCTTGCAATAGATTTGCCTCTAAAGATCTAGACACTCGCTCATCGGCCTCACTGTTGAGTCAAATAAACCAGGGCGATTTTGAAGATTTTCGTGGGCCCTGAGAACAGACAAGAAATAATTGTCATTTGTTGACAATTTCAATAAAACTGCACGTTTCAGCTCTTTAATAAAAGAGTCCAGAAAAGACGCATTTAAATTAACTTCACTTTATCCTATCGTCCGTTTTATGCGCCTTCTTTAACGTGACCATTTTCATGAAGGCCAAAAAAAATCAGAAAAGATTTTTTTTTTCCTTATTTTATGGCAACTCTGCGATGTTTGGCTTCCTTGTCGCATTAATTTAAAAAAAAAATAATTTAATCCGTGAATGTCTTTGCTCACCTCACACTTTCTCTCTCTCTCTCTCTCTCTATATATATATATATATATATATATATATATATAATATCTATATATGTATATAGGATGAATGGGGGCATACTTAGATAGATAGATAGATAGATAGATAGATAGATAGATATCAGTCCGTTATTTTCTTAGTCTGCCCTTTGGTATCTATCAAAGTTTGCTCTAATCTATCTTCTCTTTCTTTCTCTCTCTCTCTCTCTCACTCTCTCTCTCTCTCTATATATATATATATGTGTGTGTGTGTGTGTGCGTGTGTGCGTGTGTGTATGTCTGTCTGTCTGTCAGTCTATTTGTCTGTCTGTCAGTGTTCCTGTCTACCTTGGTATGTTTATATCTATCTAAAATGTATTTGGAGATATAACTAGTTTGCTCGTCATATGCCGAATGCATTTTTATAATAAAATCATTGTCCAACAAATTTTTATATTAAAATCATTTTCCAATGCATTTTTATAATAAAATCATTGTCCAATACATTTTTATAGTAAAATCATTGTCCAATGCATTTTTATAGTAAAATCATTGTCCAATACATTTTTATAGTAAAATCATTTTCCAATTTATTTTTATAGTAAAATCATTGTCCAATCCATTTTTATAATAAAATCATTGTCCAATGCATTTTTATAGTAAAATCATTGTCCAATGCATTTTTAGAATAAAATCATTGTCCAATGCATTTTTAGAATAAAATCATTGTCCCATGCATTTTTAGAATAAAATCATTGTCCAATGCATTTTTATAATAAAATCATTGTCCAATGTATTTTTATAGTAAAATCATTGTCCAATGCATTTTTATAATAAAATCATTGTCCAATGCATTTTTATAGTAAAATCATTGTCCAATGCATTTTTACAATAAAATCATTGTCCAATGCATTTTTATAATAAAATCATTGTCCAATGAATTTTTACAGTAAAATCATTGTCCAATGCATTTTTATAATAAAATCAAAATGCAATTTTTAAAAAATTCAATGGAAGATTAACAATCTAATTATGATTATAATTAGATATTTACAAACTTTCTAAAGTTTCGACATAAGGATTTGACGTGCCGTTAAACAAATAAACCAAAACTAATCAGTTGTTGACAAGATTTCAAAGATTTTGTTTTCCTATCCCAAAACGTCTTTTAATTTGCATTCAAACATTTGGTCGTTTGTGTATTAAAATAACCTCCTCGAATGATTTCCGGTGTCAAAGGTCAATAAAAAAATTTGACAAAAATACAATTATTCCAACATTTGACGCCATTATCCCAAATTATCACTGTCTCCTTCTCTCTCTCTCTCTCTCTTACTCTCTCTCTCTCTATCTATCTATCTATCACTTCCCTCCTGTGCACTTTACCTTTGTCTCTCACTATCTCTCTTACTCCAACAACCACTCTTCCTTCCTCTTTTCTTCGTGCTCTATCCTTCTTTTCTTCGACGTCACTTCCTCTCTCTACCTTCACCTCTCTATCTCTCTCTAAATGTATCTCTCTCTCCCTCTCTCTTTCTCTCTCTCTCTCTGTCTCACTCTTCTGTTTCCATTTCTCTCTCAATCGCTATTCCCCCCTCCCTCTCCTCTAGCGCTCTTCCTCTCTTCCTCTCCTTCTCCTTCTTGCTTTTCCAACTAATCTCTTCCTCTCTATCTCCCTTCTCTCTCTCTCTCTCTCCCTCCCCCTCATTCTCTCTCTTGCTTCTTCTCCATTTTCCTTCTCTTCTCCATCCTCTCTTTTCTACCTGATAAATCTCTCTTATTCTTCTTCGATTCGTTTTATATATCTTTCTCTTTCTCTCTTCTCTATTCTCTCTCTCTCTTATAAACTTCCCCAATTTTTTCTGCCATCTTCTATTCCCTCTCCTCTTCTTTCTCCCTGTTCCTCTCACTTTTCCAACCTCCCTCCTTCTTTGAATCCCTTCATCTCTTTTTCTATTCATTTTCCACTCTAAATGTCTACCTCCCTTTTTGAATCTTCCCACTCACTTTTTCTCTCTCTCTCCTCCTTCCACTTTCTCTCTCTACTTTCCTCTTCTTTCTCACTTCTTCCTTCTCTTTCTCTCTCTCTCTCTCTTCATTTCTCTCTTATTTCCTCTCTCCCGCTTCTTCATTCTCTCTTTCTCCTTTCCACTCTCTCCCTTCCATTATCTTCTTTCTACTCTTTATATTTATTTTCCCCAATCTCTCTTCATTTCTCTCTCAGTTCTTCTCTCACTTCATCATTTTATCCTCGACTCTCTCTCTCCCTATATATATATTCCTCTCTCTCTCTCTCTCTCTCTTTCTCTCTCTCTTTCTCTCCCACTTCTTCGTTTTATACCCCTCAATATATCTCTATCTCCATTTCACTCTCTCTTTACATTCTTTATTTCACTCTCACTTCTCCTTCTATCTTTCTCCTCTCTTTCTTTCTCTCTCTCTCTCACACACACACACACACACACACTTCTTCGTTTTATACTCCCAATATCTCTATCTCCTTTTCACTCTCTCTTTACATTCTTTATTTCTCTCTTACTTCCTCTCCCTCACTTCTTCATTCTATCTTTCTACCCCCCCTCTCTCTCTCTCTTAAATCCCATTGTTCTTATCCGATCTTTGTTTCCTTCAAAGGAACTCACTGCTTGACTCACTTCCACAGATTCTTCAGATTCTTCCATGAACATCCAATGCCAGTAAATGTCGAATTACACAGCCACAAAATCAGTTATTTTCGGCGCCCTTCTTTCCTCTCTCCCTCCCCCACTCTCTCTCTCTCTCTCTCTGTCTCTCTCTCTCTCTCTCTCTCTCTTTTCATTGCCATTCACAGACAAAATGGCCGACATCTTATTCACATTCGGAGACTCAAAAGAATAAAAATAAAAATAAAATACAAATGAAATAAAACATTAGGGTTTAATTGAACGATTTTTCTGCTGACACATAAAAAATCATTTGTAGATTTCCTTTTTATTCTAAATCGAAATACATTTCCACCCTCATCGCTTCTTTGGGGTTTTTTTTTTCCGACAACTACCAGAAAAAAGGGGAGATAATCCTTTTAGAATATCCGATATTAAAAAAAAAAGGTTATTTTTTTAGCAATAAAATGTCAGACAATAATGTTGACTGAATTATTTTTGTGCGAATTTTTTTTTATCTATCTTGTTAGTTTTACGATTCAAGAATTGAAAAAAAAAAAAAAGGATTATTATTATTATTATTTTACTTTTTTGAGCTTTTTTCACACCAGCGTTAGCCGATGGATTCTCACTGGAGTTTGAGTGACAGCAAGTCTCCACAAGTCTTCAGGACTTTTCGCAGTATTCTGTCAATAATGCAGTATTTTGTATGGTTTCCACTCGTCCTCTGATTTCCAAATCCTCCAGTCATTTTATCAATCCTTTGGTGACTGTACCAAGAGCACCAATTAGAATTAGTATAACCGTCACTTGCATGTTCCACAGTTTTGCGATTCTCAAGCAAGGTCCAGGTTCTTATCATTCTTTTCGTTTTCTTTCAATTTTACTCAATAGTCAGCCGGGACAGCAACATCCACAATTCTGCAAGTTCTCTCTCCTCTCTTTCTTTTCTTTTTTGTTGTTGATTATTATAAGGTCTTGTCGTTTAGCCGAGATTAGGTGATCTGTTTTATATGTCAAAATCCTAGAGGAGCTTGTGCGTCTCATTCTCCAGGATAGATTCTGGGTTGTGCTTATACCATTTGTTCGTATGGTCAAATTTCAACTCCTTGCTCAATTCCTAGTGGATCACCTTGTCCACTTGATCGAGTCTAGCCTTATACTTTTTCTGAGCTAATTTGCTGCATTCGCTTATTATGATATTGATCGATTCGTCTCTTTCACCACATAACCTACACCTGTTGTTTTGTTGGGTCTTATCTATTCTTGCTTTGATATTATTATTGTTGTTGTTATGATTATTTACTTCTTGAGAGTTTTTCACATCAGCGTTAGCTGATGGTCTTTCACTGAAGTTTGAGTGACAACAAGTCTTTTCAAGTCTCCAGGACTCTTCCCAGTATTCTGGTCGATTACAATAATGTAGTAGTTTGGATGTTCTCCACTTGTCCTCTTATTTCCAAGTTCTCCAGCCCTTTTAATAATCCTGTGGTGACTGTACAAAGAACATCAGTTACAATTGATAAAACGTCACTTTCATATTCCACAGTTTTTGTTGCTTTTTTCCAATTTCTTAGCTAGGTCAAGGTATTTGTCCTTTACTATTATTATTATCATTTCACACCAGCCTAAGCTTGTGGGCTTTCACTGGAGTCTACCAACTTGTCTTCTCAGGTCTCCAGGACTCTTCTCAGTATTCTGTTCAATCTCAACAATGTTGCATTCTGAATATAGTTTTAAATCTTCCCCCAATTTCCAACAGTTCCAATTCCCCTTGGAAAGATCCTCAATTTATTAACACTGGAGACCGTTCCAAATGCAACATCTACAATAAATATCACCGTCACCCAGTTGGGGGAGGGCAGGGGATGCTAATTAGCACTTGGTCTGGTCATCTAGCCGAGACTAGGTGATCCGTTTGTATCTCAAAATCCAAGAGAATTTTATTCGTCGCATTTTTTAGGACGGGTTCTGGGTTGCGCATATACCATTTGGTAGTCTGGTTAAATTTCAAAATTTTGCAGAATTCTTTATGGATAACCTTTCCTACCCAGTCGTGTCTTGTCTTGTACTTATTTTGCGACTTCACTTACAATGTGATTAATCCTTTACTCTCTTTCTCGGTAAAACCTACGCTTGCTATTCTGTTACATATAACTGATTTTTGCTTGAACATAATTGGTCCTCATGGGGTTAATTTGGGCTGCTATTAGAAGATATTTTGTTTCTCTGTTGAGATTTCCCGTTCGCAGCCATGTACACTTCTCACATGCAATCTCGCCAGTTTGTCACTCGAAATATCCGTACAGTTGTTTTTTCCCCCATTTCTTCTGCCAAGTTTTTGTTTTTCTATTTGTATTTATGTCGTCAGTGCTGCAATTGGTCGCTGTAATTAATCTTTCTTTGCTCTTCTTAATATAATCCTCAGTTCCTTGTATTGATGCATCTATGCAATGTGCAATGCTAGCAAATCTTCTTCATCCTTCTTTTCTTGACATATACAGTGTGTCTATGTCATCTCTCGGATGTAATGCCTTGTTCATGGTCATCAATTTTCTTGTTCTTTGGTGCATTTGTCTGAGTCCCTCCCTTGTCTATTTTAAGAATGGTCCCGGGTATCTTACAAGGAGGGACTGCTCAGGGTTTTCTTTTTAAATCTCTTTGATGAGTTTTACGCTGCTGAATTTGGTTTCGAAAATCTTTCTCGTTCTTCTGTGGAACTCTTTGTTTATTTTATCTTCATCTCCGCTGACTTGATGATGCCCACTTCTAATATTCCCAAATAATTCTACTTTGCCTTCTCTTCAAACGTCTTAATGCATTTTTGATTTGGTAGTTCTATTCCTTCAGCTGATTCTCTTTTCCTATTTTTCATAATGAGCATGGCACATATTTCAATGTCAAACTCCATTCCTGTATCCTGGCTGTATATTTCTATTGTTTGTATTAGGTTCTCTTTTTCATTTTTTGTAAACCCCTTTATGACATCCACATACGTAATGGGATTAATCTTTTCCCGGGATCTGGAAAATGTGTAGCTCCTAACCTCCCTACATTTCCTTATCACGTGATTGAGTGGTATAATTGCTATAACGAATGGCAGTGACGAGAACGAGTCTCCCTGAAAGATGCCTTTTGGGGATTTTCACCTCTGCTAAAGTTAGACTTTCCACTATCAATTCCACCCTCAAGTTTTCCATGGCATTTGGGATGAAGTTTATGTTTTTGTCGGATATTTTGTACATTTTCAAACTCTGGGTGAGGTGCATATCATCGGCCTTCTTGCAGTCAATTTAGCTTCTTTGAGGATGTGATGGTCTCTATATAGTAGATCATTTGTTCCTCTTAAGGTAGTATGGTCAAAATTCAATATTTTGCACAATTTCCAGTAGATCACCTTTCCTACCCAGTCGTGCTTACTCTTCTTTTCCGTCTATGCTAGTTTGCTACATTCGCTTTCCATGTTCCTCTGGTCACCCTGCAGCATCTACTTTGTTCTTCTGGAAATAGACCGCGGCATACAAGCAAGCAATAGATTTCTTTTATTTGTGCGGTCAGGACTTCTCACATCATAGGTAAACACGTTATAGGTCAATAGTTGCTGAGGATAAGTTCCTTTTGGGGGTCTTTTTGAATCAGGGTAATTTTTCCTTTCGTCATCTATTCGGATATGCTTGCTTCTTGTGGGCATTTACTCAGTTTCAGAACCAGTCTGTAATGGGTGGATGTGAATTCTTAAATCCAGAATCCAGACACGTATGCCGTCATAACCTGACTTGAATGTTGCGCTTAATATTGTCTCGATGTATTTTCGCCTCAGGACCTTCTTCGAGTTCTTCAAATTCTTAGTACATATTATCTATCCATTCAGCATTTCTGTGACGTTCTTTCATACTCGATATTTTACTCCAAAATTTACGTATACCATCATAACCTTACTTGAGTATTGCGCTTAGCATTGTCAAGACGTATTTTCGCCTCAGGGTCTTTTTCGCGTTCTTCAAATTCTTTTTTATATTATCTATCCATTCAGCATTTCTGTGACGTTCTTTCATACTCGATATTTTACTCCAAAATTGTCGTTTCTTTAACCTTCAATTGTTGTTTTTTTCTTTGTGCACTCTCCATCAACTTGTTGGTTGAATTTTTTTCGTTATTTTGGGATGTCCGGTTTTGTTTGTATCGCTTGACCCTGTCCCGGTACCTTTTGAATCTTCCTTCTTTTACAAACATCTTTTGATTTATTTCTTCCATTTGTGTTGTCAGACTTGTCAGTGGTTGTTTTCTTTGGGGGGGAGGGGGGTCTTTTCTTTTTGTCGGGTTCCTCTATATTTCACTTTCCTTAGTAGTTTTGATTGTCGCAGTTTCTTTATTTCTCCTTCTTACCACATTTCCCGTCCAAGTTTTGAATTTCTTTTCGAATTCCTTTGTGGTTTACCTATTTTCTTACTGACTAATTTTGCTCCAACATAAATTAACTCTTTCTCTTCGGTGCTGTTGTCACTTGGGATATGTTGCAATAATATATTTACTTTTTCTGTTTCTAATTAGAGTTTTTTTTTTCCAATCTTGATTCTTTACACATGGTAATGTAGTCTCCTATTCACTCATTTTTTTTTAAATTAATTCTACATTTATCTTTTCTTCTTGTGTTGATATTGATGTGTGTCGGGATTCAGTGGTGATTTGGTGTTCAATACTTTGTGTTTCAATTAATTTAGCGAACTCTCTTAGAGGACGTTCTTTGCAATTTCGCTGTCCACATATTTTTCGTATCTCTTGGTAAGTAAACCAGCCTTTCTTTAAAATCATTCTGGCTTATTTGGCAAATCTTTGACTTGTATTAAATTTGGCGCCTTCTATCCAGATCTCTAGCATCCGTTTCCTCTATCATTTTTGTGTAAAATTGCTTTTAAAATAACAGTTGATTACTTTTTGTTGTCTTTTCTAGTCCATTTTTTCTTCTTTTGATGTCTCTCCGATGAATTGTTGCTTTGACCTTTGTGTACCTGAAATTAGAACAGCCAACATTCCCAGGATGCTGTTGAGCCCTCTGTGTTGGCTATAAAAGGAATACCTGCCGATCATGACACTCAAACCTGTTGTCTGATTCCCAATTTTGGTTTAGATTTGGATTCGTCATTTTTTATGGGTAGTATGTTGTGGCTATACCAAACTCAGACCCTGTTCCCCTGTCATAGATGTGACCTGGTACTTATAAAAGAAAGAGGATGCTTAAACCGAACAAAACCCTCCGACCACCAAACAAAAAGAACTCTGGTTTTATCTGAATGTAATATATCACCTTGACCTGCGATTAACCCAGCGGATTTTGTTGACAGACATCCGGCCGTTGGTAAAATAAAAAAAACGATCCCGGAAGCAAGCATTGCATGGATGTAAAACGTTCCAGCGAAGTGCAAGCATCGTGTAGGTGTGGACTGTGGCCAATGAAAGGCAAGCGTTGCGTAGGTGTGGGCCGTGACCAATGAGGGACAAGCGTTGCGTGTGGTCGCGTGGAAGTTATAAGGTCGAGAATTTGGGCTGAAGTAGATCCCACTGGTAGTTCCGACTCCCAACGGCCCCTCAGTGCGAGCAAACTCTCTGTTTCCGATCACTCTACAGCTCCACACAAGTGTCACCGTCGACAGATAAAGATATAAGACTATATTTTTATATATACGCGATTCTCTTTGTTGTTAAGGTCCCAGCAGTAGTATACTACATTAATTTCAACGGTCACTTTTTTTTAAACATCCTCATCATGTCGTGCCGCTTGCACGGATATTCTAGACCCTCTCTCGCCACTTCTCCCAATCGTTCATCGCCTCTGGCAGGTCTTCAAGGCTACATCCCGTATCCTCACATAACTGCTGTATGTATGTTCGAGCTGGTCGTCCTGCTTTTGCTCGGCCATGTGAAGGGGTCCATAGCTGGGGTTTAAATCTTAATTTGTGACTTAAGCTGTTACTTTGTGCCTGGATTGATTTAGGAATGAATCGAATGTTTAGCCATTTTCTATCTGTTCCACAAGTGCCAATCTTTGCTCACCGTTTTGGTGTTATATTTCCAACTCCTCTCTTTATTATTCTTATCGCATGCTTTATTGGTCAACGGCTTTTGGCATAAAAGTTCCAATCACGCGAGTTGGACGTAGGGAGGGGAGTGCTACAAGAAAATTCTTTACGCTTTAGGTCTTTGATGTTCTTTAACAGAGTATCAAATTTTCAAGGTTTCTCCCCACCCCACCCCACCCCAAGAAAAAAAAGAAAAGCTCTAAATTTTACTTCAATTGTATGACATTGATCTTTTGAAAATATTTATAAACAATAAAAAAAATTCAGTTCATCACCGAAAATAACAAATTCAGAAAGCACTTACTTACTTAGATTTCCAATTCGTTTATATCGACTCGGTCACTATTGAAATGTTGTATTCCCAACATTATTATTATTATTATTATCATTATTATTTGTTCTCTTTTTAAAGTTTTCACACCAGTATTAGCTAATGGTTTCTCACTGTAGTTTGAGTGACAACAAGTCTCCTCAACTCTCCAGGACTCTTCTCAGTATTCTGTCCGATCTCAATAATGCAGTATTTTGGATGGTCTCGTTTTACCATTGTTAAGGACGTGTTGATCTATATATAGTAGTTCCTTAGTGCCTCTGGTTCACTTGCAGCATCCTTTCTGTTAATCGAGGATATTATCATTATTATTATTATTATTATTATTATTATTATTATTATTTCCACACCTCCGCGTTTTTTTACATCAATTTTAACGGGAGGTTTTTCAGTGGAGTCAGTTTGAATTAGTTTGGTTTTATGGCATATGAACCATTGAAAGTTATTTAATGACAAATCCTTTTTATACTGGGTGACCAAAAAAAAAAAAAAAAAACAGAACCCATATATTTTTGCCTGAAATCATAAATTTAATTCTAGCCTTTTCTTTATTTTTCAGGATATGAAGTAGATTATGTGCATGAAAAATTAGGACCATAGTATTCACCAACATGTCCAGAAGTTCGAGTGTACAAAATTAGAATTATTTTGCTTTATTTTTGTAGAAGTAATAAAAAAAGTTTATGGGTTCTATTTTTTGCGGGGTCACCCTGTACATATATACTAAATATATAGGATTTGGTTTTATTTGATTTTATGGCATATCAACTATTGCAGGTTATTCAATACCAAATCCTTTTTATACATATATATCAAATATATGTGATTTGGCTTGGTTGGATTAATGGCATATCAACCATTGCAGGTTATTTAATTCCAAATCCTTTTTACACTTATATATTAAATATATATGATTTGGTCTGGTAAGATTTTATGGCATATCAACCATTGTACGTTATTTAATGCCAAATCCTCTTTATGCATATATATTAAATATATATGATTTGGTTTGGTTGGGTTTTATGGCATATCAACCATTGTAGGTTACTTAACGCTAAATCCATTTTTATACTTATAAACAGTTTTATTTCAAACAGTTCAGTTTAGCATAAGTATATAGTTTCATGGTCAAAAAGCAGTTCTATTTCAAGCCATTCAGTTTAGAGTAAATTACACGGTTTAGTTCTATTTGATTCATAGATAGGAGGAACTTATCAGGTGCTACCACTCTGGGCCAGAGTGATGACAATGAAAGGGTACTCTGCACTCCCCAAAGCTCCAGCATTACTGGAACCTCACAATCAGTTTGTTTAGCGTCATATCCAGGATACTTATTCGGGGAGTCTTACCTTTCTGCATAGAAGCCTGCGGTATATTCTACAGTCCCAGCCGACTGGTCAAACTGGAGTCTGAGTGACAGCAAGTCTTCCCCGGCCTCTAAGACTCTTCTTAGTATTCTAGCAAATCTTAACGGCATTGTCTGGATGGTCTCGATTTTTCCTCTGATATCTAACTCATCCAACCTTTTGGAAGCCGTTCCAAGGGCTCCAACTACCATTGGTATCACCGTCACCTTCATGTTCTACAACCTTTTCATTTCTCTGGCAAGATCTAGGTATTTATCTATCTTTCCGTTTTCCTTTTTTTTTTTCACTCTATGATCTTCTGGAAGAGTAAAATCCAATAACTGACAAATTATTTTTTTCCTCGTCGATACAATATTTAGTCATCTGGTCGGGATTGGGTTGGCCGTTTGTATTTCAAAGTTCAAGAGAATCTTATGTCTCATTTTTAGGACAGATTCTGGTTTGTATATATACCATTAGTCAACATGGTCAAATTTGTATGGTCTCTTGCACAATTCTCAGTGGATTACCTTTCCCACCCGATCATGCCTAGTCTTCATTTCTTTTGTGCTATTCGCTTATTATGCGATTATCGGTTACATTTCTTTCGCCACATAAATCAAACTTGCGATTCTTTCGCGGAATGTCGATTCTTGCTTTGACATTATCCTAATGGAATTATTTTCTACTGCAATTAAAAGAGATTCAGTTTCTCTCTTCAGGTGTCCTCTTCTTAGCCTTGTCCAGGTCATCTCATGCTCAATTTCTTTAGTTTTTTTCGGGAGATATCTGATCATGCATAGAATATTTTTTGCGAAATATCTTGTGATACACCAAAAGATTTCTTACGAGATATCTGGTAGTAGACAAAGGGATATCTCATCGACCAGTTGAGGAAAAAAGAAATTACTTGCGAGATATCTCGTCAAAAACAAAACCATAAATTTCATGCGAGATATCTCGTTGAAGATAAAGAAATATCTTGTGAACAAAAAAATTTCTGACGAGATAACTCGTCAGAGACTAAGAATTATTGCTAAATATCTCGCGAAAGACAAAGAAATTTCTTGCTCGATATCTTGTCACGTCGAGAACAAAATAATTTCTAGCGAGATATCTCATCGAAGACAAAGAAATATCACGTTGACCGATCGATAACAAAGAAATTTCTTTTTATTATTAAGGGTTTTCGGACTATTGTCTTCATCTTTATTATTATTTCCACAACGTTTCGGCCGATATGTCCTCCGGCCTTCTTCAGGTGTTTGTCGAACTCGGGAACCTTCACGGAACTTCGAACTACGTCCTTTATTTAATCCACGGGGGTCGCCTGTTCTGATTCCGTCAGCCATAACCGGGTACAAGTGTTAAGTATTCCTGTATTGTTACTCGCCTGTAGTTAGGATAGAACCTGCAACCTCCAGATGCTTGTCTCCTTAGAAGCTTAGGGAATTTCTTCTGGGACATCTCGTTTAAGACAAAGGGTTATCACATCAACTGATCGAAGATGAACAAATTTTTTGTGAGATATCTGGTCGAAGATAAAGAAATAAAGATTTAAAAAAATAAAGAAATTTCTTGCGTGATATCACGTCGACAACAGTGTAATTTCTTCCGACATAAGTTGTTGAAGAGAGAAAAAAATTTATGCGAGATATCTTGTCGACAAAAAAGTAATTTCTGTTGAGATATCTTGTCAAAGACAGATAGATTTATGGCGAGTCATTTCGACAAAGACTAAGAAATTTCTTGCGGGATATCATGTCGACAACTGTGTAATTTCTTCCGAGCTACGTCGTCAAAGACAAAAGGATATCTCGTCGAACGGTCGAAGACAAAAAAATTTCTTGAGGAATAATAGCACGTCGAAGACAAAGAAATTTCTAGCTAGAAAATTTTCGTGAAATTACTTTTTAGAAATCCAAGTAAGACGTGTGAATGAGTTTTACTATGGCAACGTTATAAACAACTGGCTGTAATTAATGGAGTTATTTCAACCAAGAGAGTCGGTCAAGAATCATTTGTTTGTATCGATTAAAAGCCACTTTGCTTTCGAAAAGAAGATAAGCGTACAGAAAGGAAACTGAAATGAGAATTAAACGCGAACGAACATTCAAGAATATGATAATGAGACATTAAAATGGTTCCTTTCTTATAGGATTTATTGATTTTAGTTTTAATTTCACGGTGGTAATTAATCGAAGAAGACAGAGTTCAAGAGAAAATGAGAAGGATTGACGAAAGAGAGAGAGGGGGGGACAAAAGTCTTCATTTGAAGTCAATGTCTGATTTGATTTGTTTTGGCTTGGTTTATTTGTCTAACGGCATATCAACCCCTTATGGGTTAATCAAAGCTGAGATTTGAATCCTTTGTAAATGTTCTTATTACTGTTCGATTTATTTGCTTGATGACACATCAAAACCCGAAATTTGACCCATTTATAAATTTTTGATTATTGTTTGGTTTGGTTTATTTGTCTAACGGCATATCAACTCCTTATGGGTTATTTAATGCCGACACTTGATACATTTGTGAATGATTGATTACAATTATATTTCAGTGTTTCATTGGATTATTTCAAAATTGCACATTTTTTCATTTGTCTAAAATCATTTCTTTCTACACATCTGGTTTCAAGTATTCCTATCTAATACTAATAATTCATACACAATTATGTTCGCCCAGTCGGCTGGGGCTGCAGAATACACCGACTGCTTCTCTGCAGAGGGGTAAGACCCCCACCAACGAGTGTCCTGGATAAGACACTAAACAATCTGATGGTGAGGTTCCAATGATGCAGAGCTTTGGGGAATGTGGAGTACCCCTTTATTGCCATCGCTCCCAGGTCCACTCTGGTCCGGAGTGGTAGCACCTGATAGGGTCCTCATATCTATGGGTCAAATAGAACTAAATTGCGGATATATGCTAAAGTGAATTGTTTGAAATAGAACTGATTTGCTGTATAACCCTGGAGATATGGGTTCAATCCCAGGTCGAGTCATACCAAAGACTCAAAAGATGGTACTCGATGCCTCCTTGCTTAACACTCAGCATTATAAGGAAAGGATCCACGGTAAAGTGGAGCAATCCACGGAAAGGAGTAGCGCCTTCCCCAACACATTGGTGTAGTAGCTATCGAAAAGGGACCCTTCAGGTCACCCTCGACTGGGAGGTCGCCAACTTTACTTACTTTATCTTTTAAAACCCTGTACTAAAGCGATTATTATTTGCAGTTCCTCTGTAACTTACTGATACGAGGTGCATACGATAAGTTTCCAGACTTTTTTCGTATGGGCATTTAAAATTGGCGTAGACTCTTGTAAATTCAGTATGTTATTGCTATACATCTTATGAGATGACTGACCAGTTTTTATGATTTCAGGTTCAAATGAACAGCTACAGCAGCAACTGGAATACACTCTACTAAAGCCTTATTGTCACAGCTGGTGAATTTCAAAAATGCAATCTGACACTTTAGAAGAACGATATGCAGTAAAATTCTGTTTTAAACTTGGAAAAAATGACACAGAAACGTATGGAATGCTTCAGACTGCTTTTTGACAATCTTGCATGAATCGAGCATCGGTTTTTGAGGGGCATGAGGGATTCAAGAAAGGCAGGGAGTCTGTGAGGGATGATGAGAGGTGTAGGAGGAGTAAGGAAGTCAATACACCACAGTTGATTGGCCAAAGGGTTAGGGTCAGGGTTACTATATTGAGGTTTTAAGGGAGTTCAGAAAGAGGTTCCGTCGGAAGAGGCCAGCACTCTTCAAATCGGCTCAGTGGCATTTCCACCAGGACAATGCACCAGTCCACGACTCCATCCTTGTCACAGACTATTCGACCAAGATGGGCATCAAGACAGTTCCTCAACCTCCCTATAGTACAGACCTTGCTCCCTGTGACTTTTGCTTATTCCCTAAGCTCAGAGGCTGTCGTTATAAAACAATTGAGGAGATGAAAGAGGCTGTGAAAAAGGTCACTGACACGCTCTCACACAAGAGGACTTCGATGGGGCCTTGCAGCAGTTGTTGGAACGGTACAACAAGTGCATTGCAGCCGGAGGAGATTACTTCGAAGGGGCCTAGAATTTCATGCGTGTACTATCAATAAAAGTGCCCATACGAAAAAAACGTCTGGAAACTTATCGTATGCACCTTGTACTCGTATATATATATATATATATATATATATATATATATATATATATAGTGCAATTAGAAGGAAACTCAAACCTGGTTAAGTTGTCATTATAAATTTATTTCGCTGACTGGATATTACTTATATATATATATATATATATATATATATAGGTGAGTCAATATTTTAATACATGCTTGTTTGTAACGCATATATCACATGACCAAGGCAATTTAAACTGTGGTTGGTAGTATAATGGTAATGGGTACGTTGACATGTTTTGCATAACTTCGCTCTGTGTTTGATTTAATATCTGCACAGATAAATTGGCAGTTTGGTATAATTAAGTAAGTTATGCTTTGTAAGTTTGAACTCGGCCATAATTCCGTTGAAACAACCAAAAGATGAAGGTGCTTAAGCAGATGGGTGAAGAAAGTTACCTCAGGTTGCAAGAAACTCGATCTGGCAAAGTCCGGTGGGTTTTGAAGCGAAGATTTAATTCAGTCTTGGAGCTTTGGGGAATGCAGAGAACCCTTTCATTGCCATTGCTCCCAGGTTCACTCTGATCGGTAACACCTGATTGGGTCCTATCTATGAACCAAAGTGAACTGTTTGACATTTAAACTATGTCTAAACGAATGACATATGCTAAATTGAATTGTTTTAAATAAAACTGCTTGACCATTTAACTGTGTGTAAACAAATGACTGATGTTTAATTGTTAATGATACACTGCAATATTTTTAACCATTAAAATGTGCACAATCGAATGAATAGTGTTGAATAGCAATGTTTGTAACCACTTCACTGTGTGCAAACAAATGATTAATATCGAATAGAATTATTAGTGTTAAATAGCAATAATTGAAACTGTTTAACTGTATAGAAATAATTGCAATTCTAGTGTGCAAACAAATTAGTTCTGATTCATTTAAAAATGAAATTACCTCCAAATGATGTGTGCAAACAAATGACTGATGTTAAATTGTGACTCTCTTATACTTGAAACAATCTGTATGACAACAAATGACTTAGAGTAAATAGAAATGCTTGAAACTAAGCGAGTTTTAAAATGTTATTGACAAAATGTGTTTACCATCATATGTTTAATATATATATATATATATATATATATATATATATGTATAAACAAGACTTGGCATGAAATAACCCCTAATCGTTGATATGCCATAAACCCAACCCAAACCAAACCAAATATACATACATACATACACATACACTCACACATATATATACATGTGTATATATATATATATATATATATATATATATATATATATATATATATATGTGTGTGTGTGAACACACACACACACACACATATATATATATTTCAGATATGCATATACACACCTACATGCAGAGACACACACAGACAGACACATAGACAAACACACACACACACACACACACATATATATAAATATATATATATATATATATACGTATGTATATAGACACACACAAATTTACATGGATATATCCGCATATTTATACACAAACGCCTATTATCATACACACATACATATACACATATACACCTCCACACTCACGCACACATACATTAGTTGCTTTTTTTAAATGGATGACGTTACATTAAAACATGTAAAAAAATCGAGTATTATTTTTTAAACAACCTAACACACACATATATATATATATATATATATATATATATATATACCGTTTTATGTGTAGAAAATGTTATGATGAACAGTATCATGAATTGAAGTTTTTATAGTATTAAAATTTTTTAAAAATCCGTCAAATCAAAGGTTTACTAATGTCAGAGGGTTTTCCAATAAAAAAAAGTGAAATATTACCTAAAAATTTGACAACTTGAAGCACTGTCTTCAGTTGCATCTTTTTCAAGAAAATCAGTAGTAATGGGTTTTTTTTTTCATGTTTCAGAAGGGTGTCAGTATGACCTTCTTTGCGAATCGCCGCTCCCGGAATGTTTGTTGTTTTTTTTGCAGGAGAGTCAGAGTCCACACTCCATGGACTGTCGTTTTCTTTCAGGCTCATCGTGGTAAACCCATGTTTAGTTCATTTCTAAACCTTTTTTTTTTTACTTAGACATACTTCTGCGTTCACATCACAAATTCATTTGTAAATTTCACATGGTTTGTATTTCTTAACCATCAAAGATATGATAACAGACCTCTGTTCAAGCCTGGAGCACTCTGATTTTGTGCCATTTTGAGTAGCCTCAAAAATACTTTTGCCAAATTTCGCAATAATCCCCTTTCAAACCATGAAGAGTTTACATTCATGAAAAAAACTCATTTAGCTTTTTTCTTAAAAAGTCACCTTCATTATACCCTCATATATATATATATATATATACACACATATTTTATACAAAGCTATACGCTTGTTGTGATTTTTATTTCTAGTTTGAGTTGCTTAGTTTTTAAGAGGCTCTATTTATTCACATAAATATATATTTACTCAATCCCTCCACCATGAGCAAGATATGACACAAGGTCAATTTTTAAGCTGGGTACAGCTAGTTTGAATTCAAAATTTTCCTTTCCTGAGACAAGTTGCTTTACCAAAGTCTTAAGAAAACCATTCTGCCCTTCTATTTATCCATAACTAGGAGGAAAGAAGTTTTAGATTCATGCGTTTTAAAAAGGCATTAGCACGAAGTGAAACGCAAACAGCTTCGTCCAGGATTTGAACTCGGCTCGTCGATTCCGTTACGCTAAATTGAAGCAGATATTGAAAATGCCCCCCTCACACACTTTACCGAATGGAAAAACCCGTCAAGTTTTCCTTTTCGATGATGCAATATTCATTGGCTTTTGATAGTCGGTGTCTTTTGTTTTCACTTTTAACAATCGTCACTGATTGGTTGTTTTTAGAGAATCTTCTTGTAAACAAACGAAAAAAAAAACTCCAATCAACTTGAAGCGAGTCACCTGATTGGGGAAGGACGCTTTCCGGCCGACGCCATGTTTTTCTAACCCGTAAGTCAAAGGACAGTGAGTTGATTAAAACTTAAACATTATGAAAACTGACGAGACACAACCAGTCTGGACATGTCTCGATCATAATCACGTAATTTACTTCTCAACAGGAAATTCCATGGTGAATTTTATGAAATACAATTATAATGTTACTACTCTAACGGGTGGTTTTTCACCGGTTAAATATTCGGTCGGAGATCTGCTCAGTGTCACCATCATTCTCTTGAATCTTGTTCACAATAAAAAGTTGTTGGCATCCATAGTCGAAGGCGACCAGAAGGCTCCCTTTTCAATAGCTACTACGCCGAGGTGTAGGGGAGGGCGCTACTCCTTTCCCTGTTGTTCATAATCATCATCATCATCATCATCATCTTGTCGTGCTGCTAGCACGGATATCCCTGACCCTCTCTCGCTACCTTTCCCTATCGTTCATCGCCTCTGGCATGTCATCTGAGCTATCTTCACATAGTTGCTGTATATATGTTCTTGCTGGTCGTCCTGCTTTTGCTCGGCCATATGTTGGGATCCATAGGAGTACATCACTTATGAGCTCGTCCCTGCTCCTCCAGTAGTGTCCTGCGTGCCTGGTTCGTTTAACTTGGATAGTTTTCGTGATGGGAGGCAGGTGCCCGTATAGTTAGTGCTTTGTGGGGTGTTGCCGCCAGGACCTGTTTAATATTGCTCGCAATATTCTTGTGTAGTTGCCGTCTAGCTTCTTCTCCAGCCGTTTTGTTAGCTTCCAGAAGAAACTGCGTTTCATTTTATCAGTCAGGTCTGATTTCCATATGACCTATAGCTTATCGATAGCAACAGCAAGTGTTTAGTAAATAGTACACATATGTAAAAATACAACCAATCAGAAACATAAATTGGTTTTATTTCTTCAAGTATTATTTATATATATTTTTCATACACAAACAGACTGTTTCGTTGTATCACAACTCTTCAGTGTGGCTAGACAGGTAGGAAGCTTGAAGCTGAGAACGAAACCCGCCCAACTTTACGTTAGACTTGGCTAAAATAATTAGCGTTACGAATTGGTGATGGAAAATTCCAATTTCTAATTGGATTCTGGTTTGCTTTATTTGTTAAACACCATATCAACCCCTCGTGGGTTATTTAGTGCCGAATTTTTTATCAATATGTAAACATTTCTGGTTTGGTTTATTTGTTTAGCGGCATATCAATTCCTTACGGGTTAGTTAATGCAAAAAATTTAATTCATTTCTAAATGTTTAATTACAACAATAACTTTATTTTCAATGTTTTTTTACTTTTTTTTATTTTGACTTTTACTTATTTTATTTGTCTATTATCATTTGTTTTCACACAGTTTATATGATATCAAATATTCATACTGATTTCCTATTTAATAATGATTATTTGTTTGCACACAGTGATATGATACCGGCTCATTGGCCTAGTGGGTAGAGTGTTAACCAATGGTCCGTCATACCAAAGACTTTAAAAATGGTACTTGATACCTCCTTGCTTAACACTCATATATATATATATATAAGGTACGTATCAAGGGTAAAGTGGAGCTATTCAGGGAAAGGAGTAGCACCCTCCCCTACACCTTGGGGTAGTAGATATTGAAAAAGGAGCCTTCTGATTGCCCTCCACTACGGTCACCAACATTGTTTTACTTACTCATAATTTGTACACAATTATATGGTATCAAGTATTCCTATCTAATACAAATAATTCAAGCAATTATATAATTTCAAGTAAATATTCCTATTTAACAATTAATATCATTCTTATCTAATACAAATAACAATTCAAAGATCTAACAAAACTATAGATGAGACCCTAACAGGTCAGAGAGGGCCTGGGAGTAATGTTAATGAAAGGGTGACTCTACACTCCTCAAAATTTTAAAACTAGAGCCTCACCACCCGATACAGTTTAGTGTCATATCCAATACTCTTTCGTTCATGTCTTTCCGGAAATTAGCGATAAAATTTATCAAAAGAAAGAAAATGCAAGTTGCAAGGTGATCACACACTTTATTTATAAAAAATTCGTCATTCAAATTAGCTCATTTCAATTGTATACCTTTTTTTAGTTGCAGCGTTCAAACCGGATACGGTGTAGAAGAAAAAAAATGTATCCAAATGAAATGAACCAAGACAAAGTGTCAAAAACTTCATCTTTGCAAATATTTCTCATACTACAAATCTTATAATTTCAATCAAAAAACGTTTTTCATTTATTTGCAGGACGCTGAAATTTCTGTGACCAACCTCATGTCTACGGAAGTGAATCAGTTTCTCGTCTCTCGGCTTGATGCCTTCCAATCATTAATTTCAAAGTCTTTAAACAACCTATCCAAGATTAAGTTCAACCAGACGCTACTGGAGAGTGCAAAAAAGCTCTCTTTTAGCCATGCTGCAAGTAGTGTTGGTATCGAGGGGCCGCTTACATCTGTCAAACAACTCAAGTCTCTGGCATCCTCCTTAAAACACGACAGACGACATAACTTATTCACAGTCGACGAACAGTTCGCTATGAATCAGCATTTAAGTAGATTAGAATATCTTCTTGAGCTAAAGAGCTTTTTTCACGATCGGATTTTCTCATTCATTTGGAAAATTACTTCACAATGGCAGTCGATCGTAGAAAATATGCAAAAATCCGAAATGGCTGAGCGGAAGAGCGTTGAGGATGACATCACGAAAGTGAATGATTGTTCGTTGACAGAAGAAGACGTGAAAGAGATAACAGAATTTGTAAATAGAATTAACGATATCGAATCTAGATGGACAAAAATGACTGACTGCTCGGAATTGGATTTGACGCTTTTCGAAGATGAAACCAAAGAGGTAATTTTGACACCGGAGAAATCACCACTCCAACTTATTTGCTACATGATACCAGATATGACGAAAAAAATCGAGAAATGTGTCGAACTTTCCAAAAAATGGCTGAAAGTGGTTTCTCAAAAACAGATCCATCAAAATATTTCCACTGGAATAGAAAGTCGCCGAAAAATAATTGAGGCGTCGAAGAAAATTTTACAAATTGGTGAAAGTATTAGAGAGGACGAAAAAAGAGCGCGGCGTCTCCAAACAGAACTAAAGCGTCTGGCAAATAAAGAAGTCAGGTACGTCGTGTTGAAGGACGACTACGAAACGACTGCTGAGAAGTTGGAACAAGTCTGCAGTGACTATCGCAACGCTGTCCTCGAGAGACATTCGTTGAACCGAAGAATTCTGAAAGAACCTGGTTTTTCGGAAACTAACGAAAGGAAGAAATTGGACGAAGTCGGTAACAGGATAGAGGCCTCTCACAAAGATATGAAGATGCTGAAATATTCTTTTGCTTTGCTGCAGGAAGACATGGCACTGGAAGCGAGCATGCGTTCCAGCTATATCCGTTTTGAGGAAAACGTCAAATCTCGGTTGTCAAAGCTTGAAATGCAAATTGCAGAAAAAAAACAAAAGAAAAAAAAAGTAGAAAAAGAACTGATTTTATTAAAAGCAAACAGTAAATTGTTTGAATCGAAATATGAGGAGGAAGATGCAGAAAAATCCTTTGAGGAGGTGGTTAAAGAATTCCAAGAAAAAAGAAATCACGAAAAGCCTTCTTCGGAGAATATATATCTATGGGTTAGTGTTGAGAATGAACCCGGAGTGACGCCTTGTAATGAGAAACTCGTAGAAACTGATAAGAATAGTACAGTTTCTCGGATCCCTATCCTAAGGAATTATACAGACTTTCCAAAACCTTCTCAGAGTACGAATGTGCGACTAAAACTACTCCCAGTTGCGCAGAATTCGAATCACAAAGAAAAAAGCAGAAACCAAAAAAACACCAGAATTCCAAAACGGATACAATAAGAAATTGTATTGAATATCTCCTTTCTATTTCAAAAGAACGAGACTGGCGGTCGAAGTCAGAGCACTAACCCTGCCGGATAAATAAAATCCTCTTAAATCCATGTTTTTTCTCAGGGAAATAAAAAATAAAGCTTTACAAATTGAAATCTTCGGAACGATTTACAGAAATACATCAGGATGTATCAAAATATTTTTGTTTTATGATTTTCATCTATAAGATTACTATAATCGTTTTATACTAAATGTGCCGTAAACCCATTGGTCCATGATGATACTGATGCTTCTATTCAGGAATGAGTGAAGGATTCTAATTTGCATTTTTTGATTATCTTCATTATATCGTGAATTTGAATGATTAAAAAAATGACTTTCAGCGCGAACGCAAACCCCACAACACTGTCTTTCAATTGCAAATTTGACAGGAAATTGATCTATTTTTCAAAGCCTTTTAATTCTATTGGTCTCATCAAAATTTTGTAAAGATATGCGTTTTGGATTACAAAATTATATATATATATATATATATATTGTTTATACCAGTTTGGTTAAAGACCATGAAACTTTCCTTAATGGTGTTCATATGTTTTTTCTCTTGCTTTCTTGTTCGCTTCTTTGTATGAGGGCCCAATTTACAGAGAAGATGACTCAGGTTCAGCTTCCAAGCGATTTCAGTTACATCAACTGATCGTCTTCTGGGGAAATTGGAGATCTTTAGTTTATATTTTGTTTGGGTGCAATATTTATTTTGTTGGAAGGATTTATTATTGGTTGGGTTACTTTGGCTATCGTGTTAGTTGTTGAAGATATTTAGTATATTAGTGGCCATGTTGAATGTCATTCTCTTTGTTTGGCTTTTATTTTTAGTACTTGTAGCTTCGATTGGTTTCTTTGGTTTCACGGCATATCAACTTTCGTGGGTAATTTAATTTCAAAGCCACCTTTGTTGAAGAACTGTTGGAGTACGATTTAACCCATAGCTGGGAGGATAAGAAGGTTCATCTTAATTTTGGCTGCTTTTTTGACAGGAAATTGTCTCAATATAGATCGTTAATTCAACGACAATAAAGAAACAGTGGATATCGAAAAAAAACCAGAAAGAAGAAAGTCGGGGAGAAGTTTTAAAATTAACGTTTTATTCAGTCAGGCTTTGGTAAATATATACAGCTTCAGTATGGATACTTTTTTAACACACACACACACACACACACACACACACACACACATATATATATATAAATGAATAGCAACCGGTCTAAGAGAATGAAAAATTCTAAATTAAAGATCTGGAGTGTTATTCAGGAGAGTCTGTAGCACACTTGTTCATCATTCTTCTGTTATTAGCTCATCCCTAAACGTGTGGCTGATTCTACATAGGTTATCACTATTACAAACAAAGAATTTGTGGAAGGAATTCAATAGTTCGCGTCTTCAGCCAATCTTTTGGATCCTCACAGAGTTCATTATATATATATATATATAGAGAGAGAGAGAGAGAGAGAGTGAGACTGAGTATGAGTGAAAAAGAGAGAAAGAAAGAGAAACAATGGAGATACATAGATAGATATGAATAGACTGGGATAGGTAAAAAATTAACGATCGTCCGAGTTCGTTTGAATAAAATCTTTCGAATTTTCTCTTGAAATAATTTAGTTGTTTAAGAAATTCAATTAAACCCTGAAATTCGCAGGTGGGTACAGGGAGGTGTGGGACTGCTGATTTCTGTAAAATTGAAATCAAATGTAATTGTGGTCGGGGAGGAGGAGGGAACTAATGGTTGATTCGAAAATGAAATTAAGAAATTCAAATTCAAACAAAATTTTGGATTCTCCAAATAGAAACGTCGAAAATAATCTTGTCTTTTGAAAAAAAAAAAGAATTTAAGAAAGAACTACAATTCCTCACCCCTACCACACACACACCCTGGGATCATTTGGGAATGTGGAGTATTTGTGGGATAATCTTTCAGCAGATATATACTGACAGAAAATTAAACGCCAACACCCTTAATATGTGCTGTTCCAATTTTATTTTACGCGTCCTAGTGTGTGTGTGTGTGTGTGTGTCCGTATGTGATCATGTGTATATATGCATGTGTGGGGAGGGCATCTGTGTGCAGTTGCGTGTGTGTGTATGTGTCCCTATGTGATCATGCTTATATATGCGCATGTGACTGTGCGCATCTGTGTGCAGTTGCGTGCGTGCGTGTGTGTGTGATCTTGCTTATATATTCGCGTATCTGTATGTGCGTATGTATACTGTTGTATGAGCATGTGCGTGTGCGTATGTCTCTTTGTGCGTGTCTATGTGTGTGTATTTGTGTATGCTAGCAGAAGAACCTGGTGTTACCTGGGATAAAAACAATATATTAAAGTACATTTTCTAAGACAAAAATTTGATTCCATATGTTCGCTTTCTGTTCGTGTGAGTGGGCCAAATCTCCTCACCTGGAAAGCGTCAAATCTTACAGTCCAACCGACTCCTCCGACTTTGTTTTTGCTTTTTAAAAAGAAAATGGCTGCTGGCGTTGGTCGAAACTGCAGGGTCCGGTCTACAAAGGAAAAGAAACAACAAAGTCAGTGATAAGAATAACTTTATTAAATACTATTGTAGCTACACTCAGACCAAAGAGAGGCATGTACGACATTTAGTCTTTCACCTTAAGTCAAAAAGAGCTTAACTTTTCTCGGACAGTGCGGAGGATGTCAGCCCAAGGCACTGGCAGATCTCTTTTTCAAGCTGGGTCTAAGAGCTAACAGCTTCCTGGAATTGACTGGATTCAAATTCTAGCTTCCGGGAATTTTCCTTATTGACCACCCAACATTAAAGAAAACATTCTTGTCTCCTAACCTATGACCTTACAAGCGTCAAAAGGGTTCAGTTAATGGTAATAAAAGATTAAAAGTCTGAATATTAGTCAGGCTTAGCCGACTGGTTTACAAGAAAAATCTTACAAAACCATTTACAACAGATGACAGCAGCCTTAAGAAGGCAGGGCAGTGTACATTACGTAATGGAAAATAGCTGTCAACAATCACTCTAACTACACGTATTACCCATAATCTACTGACACAGCCAAAAGGCCAACTGCAGTTTGCTGTCACGCACATCAAAATGATGGCAGATAAACATCCGTCGGTAAGCTGGCTTCACAGCTGAATCAACAAAGCAAGATTCTAGCCAAGTAACTATTTTATCATCGTCAGTAAAACACATCACGTGCTTACATACAAACGTTTCTCCAGCAAAAAATCTTTTTTTTCTGTTGGAAGCACATTTGTTGTATACTGAGGGAGACAGCGATAACAACACTTATGTATAATATGATCTCTCTTGTTTATTACAAAAAGTGGCGAAGTGGTTGCATAAGAGAGAGTCTATCAGGAACTGCTAAGATTTATAACATATCTTAAGAGAGCCTAAATTCTTCGCTCTGCCTCCACGAGGCTGGCACAGGGCGGACTTAAAACATTAACTCATCTCAGCATCTTCGTGCTTCTTTCACGGGAGATTGATACAGGGCCGCCTCTCAACTCAACCCCCCCCACATCTAAGCTAGCGCCCAAAACGGCGTGACGTCTAGTGTCATTGCTTACTCTCACTCAGCTGACCGCCTGTCTGCCTGCTCGGCTGAAAACTTCCGTCGTTATATATTTTTCGGACGCCTACGTACTCTTCCTACGCAATTCACGTGACATTTCCACTGTGCCTTGTTTACCTTAAGACACTGGTGCACATCGTGTTTTGAAATCCTCGAATCCCCACCACCCGCCAAAAGTCAATAAGTAGAATATTATCGCACACATACACTTATTAAAAAATGAATTGGTTGAATCTTTTATTTGGCATGAAGTGTGAATAGTTTTTAAAAATTTTAAACTTTTGTCCCGTACGTAGAAACCGCTGGCGTCAAATGAGTGTAACGGACAGTTCAAGGTCTGTTGAAAGCTTGGCTGTGATTGGATAATCTCGGTCAGGTGATCGAGTAATCCTAGTAATCAGAGTTAAACTTTTATTAGTTCGAGAGATGTCGAAGTGAGAGGAGTTGATTTCAATCTACAGTCCAGATGTTCCTGACTTGCGTAAGAAATGGCAAATATATATGAAGTAAATGAATTATGAGCACAAAAGAAGATGTGGTCTTGTTGTTCATCTTAGTTGAGAACATCGAACAATGAAAAAAAGATTGAACGACGTTGAGGTGGTAAGAAAAAAGATGGAGGCGAGAAGATGACGACCGGCCGAGAAAAGAAGAAGAAGAAGAAGAAGAAGAAGAAGAAGAAGAAGAAGAAGAAGAAGAAGAAGGCAATATAACACACCTGTATACAAGGAACTGTTCTTTACTGTTTGAACTTTCATCCATTTACAATAAATAAATAACAATTAAAATAATAGATTTCTATTTTATATTTGTTGCTTGAGAATAATTGTTGATTTTCATTTGTATACCGAACCATGTCACCCACGCTTCCTTTCCTTCGTTCATTTCCTTTCCTCTCTCTCTCTCTCCCCCTCTCTCTCTCTCTTATTTGGTCAGCAGGAAAGACTCTGATTTGTGTCCACTTTCTCAATGAATGAGACTGAACGAATACTACCAAATCCTTAAATTTGCCACATCTTCATCTTTCCATTTTAATCTTTGAAAAAACTTTCTGTGTCCCGAGTTGCTTCATCATCATCATCAATGCGCGTAGACAGTACAGATTTCTTTGACTCTCTCCCTCTCTCTCTCTCTCTCTCTCTCTCTCTTGCCATCTGTCCCTATCGGCCATCAAGTCCACCAGACGACATCCAGTATCCGCACAGAGCTGATGAACGTAATTTTTTCTTGTCTGTCAACACTGGTGTGTCCATGAGTAGGAGTCCATTGGAGAACGCCACTTACGAATTTGTTTTTACTTCTTTAGCACCCAGCATGTCTTGTTCCTCTTACTTGGATGATTTGTGAGATGGGAGGTAAGTGGCTGTACAGCTGCTATTTTGTACGGTGCTGCTTTCAGGATTTGTTAAAGACAGCCAACAAAATCTATCTGTAGTAACCATTTAGCTTTTTTTCCAAACATTTCATATAAGTCCAAGAGGTGCAACCATACAATAGTACAAACGGCTAGAACTTGGAAGAATTCCCATTTTATTTCATCAGAGAGATCAGATTTCCATGTAGTTGATTAACCTATCAATAGAATTCTATGCTTTACCAATGCTTATGTTGACATCGCTATAGATGAGATATTGCTACCAAGGTATGTGAACTGGTCTGCTAATTGTTATTTAATATGATGAAGGAAACATCTTGATAAAAACCAAGGAAATCTGTTTTGACTGTGTTTATGTAGAAATTAATGCTTCTTGCTACCTGCACAACGTTATGCAGCAGCAATCGCTTGAGCCGGTGCATTTATGAAAAGCGCTTATTATTATTATTATTATTAGATAGGAATACTGGAAACCATCTAACTGTATGCAGACAAATGATTGCTGTAAAATAGAAATAGTTTCTTGAAATCATATAATTGTAAATAAATTATTTGTATTAGATAGAAATACTTGAAACCATAAAAATATGTGCAAATAAATGATTATAGAAAAATTAAAATTAAATTTAAAAAAATGTTTTGAAACATTGAAAATGAAGTCATGATTATGAATAAACATTTACAAATCGATCAAATTTCAGCATAATGAACAGACTTAGATAGATAGATAGATAGAACGAGAAAGAAAGAAAGAAAGAAAGATATGAACAAAATGAAATTGATAGATAAATAGAGCTTGGGGAAAAGATTTAGCAGGCAAAAAAAAAAAAAAATCGATCTTAACATCTACCTTCTAAATCAACAGCAGAGGTTAATTGATGAAAATCAATTTAATTTGTATCGATATGATGAAGAAATTTTTGAAAATTGTTTTTATTTTCCTATTTTGACTTTTTGTTAATTATGTGACTCGGAGAGTTGGTCATTTACTAATGTTATATATTAATTGTGCGGAGAGAAAAAAAGTAGCACTCACTAGCATGGAAAATGTTGACACTCTCTGACATATATGCTGATCACCCTTGAACCGGAAAGCAAGGAAAAGGAAATAGAATACAAATGACAAGAAGAAGCAGATGTTCAGAGGAGAGGAGTTTGAACTTTGAAATGATGCAATTTACGAAGACACGTAGGCGGATAGAGATTAAAAAAAAAAAAAAAAAAAAAAGAATCATAAAAGGACACGGGGTGGAGTGTTGCATTGGATTGCTGGTGACTCGAAATACTGTGATCAAAATAACTAAGGTGGGGATAACCGTCCAAATCACTGAATAATGACAATATTTAATCACAGAACCAAAAGCAACATTGGAAAGACTGGTGAATATAAGAAAGAACTAGATGACAAGGCCGTCTTTTCGTTTGGCATTTCCCGAAGATGAATTCAAACCAATAAGTTAAGTTGGCGACCTTAGTCGAAAGTGACCCGAAGGCTCCCTTTTCAATAGCTACTACACTGAGGTGTAGAAGAGGATGCTACTCCATTCCCTGGATTACTTCACTTTACTCTTGATCTTTACCTTATAATACTGAGTGTTAAGCAAAGCGGCATCAAGTACCATTTTTTAAGTCTTTGGTATGACTCGACTTGGGATTGCACCCCAGCCTCCCGGACCATTGGCGAAGACTCTACTCGTTAGACCAATACCCCGGGAGCACTCTGAAGTAACAACAGATGGATTGATTTTAACGGCATGTCAACTTGTATAGGGTTATTTAATGAATAGAGGTTAGAGAATCGCATTCATTGTATGTTTATATTTATATTTTCTGTGTATTGTTTCTTAAGATTTTTTTCTTTTGGTTGGACACAGGGTTAAATCGAATAAGAATATTTTTTGAAAATCCTTTGGACCCATAGATAGGAATTTAACAAGTACCACTACTTCGAGTCAGAGTGGACCTGGAAGTAATGGCTAACTTCCCAGGTAACCAGAAGTACAACCTCACTATCAAATGCAGTTTAGTGTCATACCCAACACACCTTTATTTTTTCAGTGTCGGGGATCTTACTCCTTTGCAGAAAACACAGTCTATTCTAAACGCCACAGACAAGGTTTTCTGGATAAATGGTAATGATGCTTTGACCACAGAAACCATATTATAATCTGATGCAGCTTTTGCTGACGGCACAATTGTTTGTTTTCCAATTGTGTGAGTATATATATATATATATAAGTTGGCCGACCGCAGTCGAAACTCACTTTTCAATAAGTGAGGGTGCTAATCCTTTCCTTAGATAGTTCCATTTACCCCTGATCATTACGATAAAATGCTGCGCGTTAACGAGGCTTCAAGTACCATTTTTTAAGTTTTTGGTATGACTCGACGATTATGCCAATTGGTGTATATATATATATATATATATAGATTCACAGACAACTGTTTCATTGTATTACAACTCTTCATCGTAACTAGAAAAATGGAATGCTTCAAGCTGCGATTGAAACCCGTCAGTCAGATATCTTACCCCAGTTCCATCTTCATTGTGAGTGCTAGTGGAGGAATCTTTGATGTATATCTTTTTACGTACATGTTAATGGCTAACTGGAGTGTTCCATTCATTATACAATATATACATATATATATATATATATATATATAACCATTATACCAACGATCATATATATATATATATATATATATTGTGACTGGAAGAAACTCAACCACAGTTAAAGCGTCATTATAAATTTATTTCGACGATGAATATTATCTTTGCCTCTTCTGATCCTCAAAGGCATATATAATAATAGCCATACATCGAGTGCTTCCTTAGATTTATATAAAATCTCTCATATATTCCAAATACGAATATTATACACCCATAGTCGTCGGACACCTACTGGATATATAACACGTTTTTCTATAGATTAAACTATATTTCTCTTTCAAGAAGAAACATTTTAGAATCTTCTTTTAATTCTAAGGAAAATTTTCCGTCACACTTCTGAGACTCAAAACCATTTTTCTTTCTGCCACACTCTTTTCTCTTTCACGATTTATTCTTGTTAATACCAATATTAATTCACTATCGACATTTTTTGACGAGAGACGCCGTTTAATTTTGCCGACAAAAATAAAAGAATGGCGAATTTTTCCTTTTTTTTTTTTTTTTTTAAATTTTTGTCGACACAAATTGATTTAAGGGAAGCGCTTGCTTTTGTAAACTGCGAACAGAAGTTAAAAAAAAACCTAAGGTTGCTGTCGACATCTTGCAGTCGGCAATCAACAGACGATCTGTAGAAATATGGTTGAGAGAGCGGGGAAAGAAAGTAATATAAACAAAATGAAATTTTAGGAAAATGGCTGATATTCAGCGTGCGTGACCTCGTGACGTCATTGTGACGTAATTAACAAATAACAATGTGACAATTGTAACGGTTAGAACCAGTCATTGGCCTTAAATACAACTTTACTAATGCAATTTCTTTTTTATAATGGATTATTTGGGATTACACTTCTCAACAATTTTTTTTCTCCGGAAAAACTTGTTTTAGACTAAATTGAATGAGATAACTGTGCTTCGTTTGTTCCAACACTTCAAGAGATGGTTAGTGTTTTATGGCATATCAACTATTGTAGATTATTTAATGCTATTGGTCTAATGAGTAGAGTGTTCGCCAATTGTCCGGGAGACCGGGGTTCAATACCGAAGACTCAAAAAATGGTACTTGATGCCACCTTGCTTAGCACTCAGCATTATAAGGTGAGGATTAAGAGTAAAGTGGAGCAATCCTGGGAATGAAGTAGCGCCCTTCCCTACACCTCGGTGTAGTAGCTATTGAAAAGGTAGCTTTCGGGTCACCCTCGACGAAAGTCGTCAACTTTACTTATTTACTATATATATATATATATGTATATATATATATATATATGTATATATATATATATATATATATATATATATATATATACGTGGAGCATTCAATAAGTTTCCAGACTCTTTTGTATAGGCATTTAAAATTGGTGTAGACTCTTGAAAATTCACTATGTTATTGCTATACATTTTATGAAATGACTGACCAATTTTTATGATTTCTGGTTCAAATCAACAGCTACAATTGGAATACACCCTACTAAGGCCTGATTGTTACAGCTGGTGAATTTCAAAAATGTAATCTGGACGTGCGGACACTTTAGAAGAACGATATGCAATAAAATTCTGTTTTAAACTTGGAAAAAATGCCACATAAACGTATGGAATGCTTCAGACTGCTTTCCGACCATCTTGCATGAATCGAGCATCAGTTTTTGAGTGGCATAAGAGATTCAAAGAAGGCTGGGAGTCTATGAGGGATGATGAGAGGAGTGGGAGGAGTAAGGAAGTCAACAGACCAGAGTTGATTGGCCAAATGGTTTGGGTTAGGGTTAGGATTTCTATGTTGAGGTTTTAAGGGAGTTCAGGAAGAGATTCCGTCGCAATAGGCCAGCACTCTTCAAATCGGCTCAGTGGCATTTTCAGCAGGACAATGCACCAGTCCACAACTCCATCCTTGTCACAGACTATTTGACCAAGATGGGCATCAAGACACTTCCTCGGCCTCCCTATAGTCCAGACCTTGCCTTCTAATTGTCGCCTAAAGATCCAAGATTGAATATTACCATTATTCTGTGATTTGAACGAATATTCCCACTTGTTTTAATCCTAGTATTTCAGCCGATGAACTCACCGGCCTTCTAACTGTCTCCAAAGGGTCCAAGATTGAATATTATCATTATTCTGTAATTTGAACGAATATTCCCACTTGTTTTAATCCTAGTATTTCAGCCGATGAACTCATCGGCCTTCTAACTGTTGCCTAAAGGTTCAAGATTGAATGGCCATAAAGGGATACATCACATTCTCCAAAGCCACAGGGACAGGAGCCTCACCATCAAATTATTTAGTGTCATATCAAGCATACTCGTTAGGGGAGTCTTACCCCTCTGTAGAGATGCAGTCGGTGTATTCTACAGCCCCAGCCGACTAAGCCACTCGTTGGGCAGGGGAATCTTACCCCTCTGCAGAGATGAAGTCGGTGTATTCTACACCCCCTCCCCAGCCGACTGGGCCATCAATATCTATAAGAAATCAATTTGGTCCTTTCATGCGCCATAACATTGTCAACATGACCTTCTTTTTATTCCAACCAATTATCCCTATTTAATAACAATCATTTGAGAATAATTAAACCTCCAATTAATTATTCTTAATGCAACAAATTAGGAGGTAACTTTAGCGTAACGGTTATCGTCGTCAAAAATAGAATGGGAGTTCAAATCCTGAGTGTGGCTGCTTGCGTTTTACTTCATGCTAATTCCTTTGGGAAAGGCATGAATCCATTTATTTTCACCTCAGCTATGGATACTAGTAGAGCAGACTGAGTTATCTAGCCTTGGTTAAGCAACCAGTCTCGGAGAAGGAAAACTGAATTCAGATTCGCTCAAAAATTGACCTTGTGTCATATCCTGTCTGTGACGGAGGTGTTGGATAAATATTTCGGGATTTCGGGATGCTTTGAGTAGTGTAAAGATTAACGAGTTAGACTAACACACCATTGCTGGTGAGTTCGATTCTCACTGGGTGTATGTACTTCTAGTCTTGTGGCAAACTAAGTCGAGTTTAGTAAATAGTTACATCTCTAAATTCATCTTTGTCTGGAACAAGGACATAATAAAATAGGCAACACATTCACTACACTAGCAATGGCCCCATTCATTTGGTAAAAACAATGCAATCACAAACTAGGAGGCAGAAAGAGACCCAAGAATCGCAAACCCAGAAAAAGGATTGGGATCAGGTTCTAGATGGAAGAAGATAAGATTATCAAAGGTGGTAAGAGAACTGGAGAAATGATGAAGAATCGAATGTTATACTTTCGTTTTAAGTGATCGTTTTAACTTCCTCATTCGCAACAAGCGTTAAGAAAATGAATAAACAAAAATCCTGTTTAAGAAGATTATTGTTGCTTTTATCTAGCTCCCCCCCCCTCTCCATTGTGTTACAGCTCTACTCTTAACTATGTCTGGCAAAAGTCTAGAATAAGGAATGCGCCAAATTCACTACATTTTGATTTGAATTAAGGAGTCCAGTTTCAGGAATTCCGTGCCAAGCAGCAAGTGCTCTCTTGTCTCAAATAGGTTCGGCCAGGTTCATTGCCTATTGTCAGAGGTATCCCATATAAGGGGCAGTGCCGATAGAACTAGCAAAAACAGTCAAGCCCTTTTGGCATTTATTCTTTTTAACAATTTTTCCACTGCCCATGAAAATAGGGGGGTTTACTTTTTAAGAGGGTATCCACTTTAAACCGACCTTGGGTCAGGCCCTTCCATCGTAAAATCCTAAACGAAGTCCTGTGAAACTAGTCATCTAACCATCATGCTAGATTGGCACAAGGCTATAATAGTGGGAGCACCTACCTCTCTATCCTAGCAATGATCTGAGTGATATTTTTATAACCTTAGTTCTACAGTTCGGAGTTTATATTAGTATGGCACAAGACTACAATAATGGAGCATCGATTTCACAATACTAAAAGGACCTGCAACTAATCCAATAAATTACTGTGTATTAAGAGTTTATTTTGTTCGTCTATCCATTCTACCCCATTCGCCTTCCATCGTTGATTCAAATCCTCAAGGTTATCAAAATTATCTTTGTTAAGAGCGGAAAATCACGCACGAATTTCTCTGGGTCAAGAGTAAATATTTATAGACACTAAAATCAAGGAAGTCAGTCTTCAAGAAAAGAAAAAAAATCTCTAAAGTCATTAAAAAGTATTGAATAAAAACTTTTTTTGTTAATTCAACAAATTTCTACTTTTAATTGCAGACATCTAAGTTAATAATTCAATTATTTTCCTTTTTTTAGTCACAACGTTAGAAGAGTTTTTTCTTTCCTTCCATTTTGTAGTGTCTTGGTTGGTTGGTTGGATGGTTGAATAGTATTTCAGTTCTTGTTAGGCTATTTAATGAGGAATGAACCAATTTAACAATATAAGGTAAAGTAAAGAGGACGACCAGAAGGCTCCCTTTTCAATAGCTACTACACCGAGATGTAGAGGAGGGCGCTACTCTTTCCCAGGATTGCTCCACTTTACCCTTGATGCTTATCTTATATTGCTAAGTGTTAAGCAAGGAGGTATCAAGTACCATCTTTAGAGTCTTTGGTATGACGCGAACTGGGATCGAACCCAGGTTTTCCGGGCCATTGGCGAACTCTCTACCCACTGGGCCAATGAGCCGGTTTAACAATAATGGTCGGTAATCATATATACAATACAAAAATACATCTTCACAATCATTTTAAACGAATAAACACTTCATTAGTTGCCTAAATTTCTGAGACGAAGTTTGATGATTTTTATCATTAAGGGTTTTCGGACTATTGTCATCATTTTTATTGTTATTGTTATTTCCACAACGTTTCGGTGGATATGTCCTCCGGCCTTCTTCAGGTGTTTGTCGAACTCGGGAACCTTCACGGAACTTCGTCCTTTATTGAATCCACGGGAGTCGTCTGTTCTGATTCCGTTAGCCATAACCGGGTACAAGTGTTAAGTATTCCTGTATTATTACCCGCCTGCAACCTACAGATGATTGTCTCCTTAGAAGCTTAGGAATCCTGCTGGATAATTCAGAGGGAATTTGGGGGACTTATAAACTTAATGTTTTTACTTGACTTGAATTATTACTATTATGCGTGAGTTTTTACCTGTGCTCATATTCAGATTTTTTTTTTTTTGTGAGGACAAAAATAACAATAAAGATGAAGACGATAGTCCAAAAACCCTTAATGATAAAAAACACTTCATTCTTCGTTACAATATCAATGTTCTAAGAATCAATGTAATAATGTGATGGATGAATTTGTTCTCATGAGATTTTGTGAGAAACAAAACTTCGAGTGTTATTAGAAAATATAGAATTAATTATCTGCTCTTTTCTGTAAATGGACCAATCAGAACCCTGCTGCGGATTGGTGCCGATTTGATTCCATTCAACTTACATCACTTGTATGCTGGAAGTCAAATCATACGAACGTCATTTCAACTACTCCAGTTCCAAGATGGACCTCAGCAGATAAATCTGGCAGCAAACCATCTTTTGTATTTTTTTTATATATATGTTGGTACAATTATATAGTTTTGCGTTCTTCTTCATCTGAATTGAATGCTTATCCGTTAATATTGGGAAAATATAAGGAGCCCAGCAAAAAAAAAAGACCATAATATCGTTTCACAAATAACAATACAAAGAATATGAACTACGGAGATAAAAGAAAATTCACAACAATGATGATATGTGAAACAGATCAATTTTATCTAACGAAACAAACAAGGAAAAGTGAATACCAGTTGTAAACGAGCGAATACGAATGATTTGAAGAGTACTGACCTCTTCCCAAGGAATCTCTTCCTGAACTTCCTTAAAACCTCAACATAGTAACCCTAATCCTAAACCTTTAGCCAATCAACTCTAGTGTATTGACTTCCTTACTCCTCCCACTCCTCTCATCATCACTCACAGACACCATGCCTTCCTTGAATCTCTTATGCCACTCAAAAACTGATGCTCGATTCATGCAAGATGGTCGAAAAGCAGTCTGAAGCATTCCATACGTTTATGTGGCATTTTTTCCAAGTTTAAAACACAATTTTATTGCATATCATTCTTCTAAAGTGTCAGATTGCATTTTTGAAATTCACCAGCTGTGACAATCAGGTTTTAGTAGGGTGTATTCCAATTCCTACTGTAGCTGTTGATTTGAACCTGAAATCATAAAAATTGGTCAATCATCTCATAAGATGTATAGCAATAACATACAGAATTTCCAAGAGTCTATGACAATTTTAAATGCACCGCGTAAGTGCGTGTTGTTTGAACATATCTGTATGTACGTGTATTCATCATCAGGACAGGGGGTTAAAAAGTAACGAGTCATTCTTACATATGTGCGTGTGTGTGTGTGTGTGTGTGTGTGTGAACTAAAAAGTACATAGCCGCGAAGTATGCGTCTGTCCGCTGGTTAAACGTGAGTATCTGTTTATGTAAGACGACGTCGAAGTCCAATAAAAAAGATGGAGTGGTTTGAACTAATTTCATTAGGACTTGTGCATTTTCTGTTGCTGTAAATTCTCGCATGTTTTGGCTGTGTGTCTGAAGCTGTCGACAAGTCGCTCGCTAGGAAGAGTTGTGAGTGACAACGTGAAAGAAAGACACTGTCAGAAGTGGCAAATATATATAGGTTCCTTCATCACATGACCGGCTCTAAACGCAAGATTTATTTTTACGCGGAATAGATTCCAAACGCACGGATGTTGTTGGAAGCACTGGCACGTGACTTTTCTGTCCAATCAGGTTCCTGAAACTATTTAATTTATTTTAACTCCTTACTTCTTCTGTTTTGTGAACAAGTAAGTCTTGGGTCCGATTTTTCCAAAATTTTCTGCTTCACATGTTCCTCGCCGACCATTTCAGAATATACGAGAGTAAATCCTATAATGATAAATTTTATTATTTACTTCTTTAGAGTTTTTCATATCAGCGTTAGGTGACGGTCTATCACTGGAGCAAGTCTCCTCAAGTCTCCAGGACCCTTCTCAGTATTCTGGCCGTTCTCATTAACGCTGTTGTTTGGATGGTATTATTATTATCATTAGTAGTAGTAGTAGTAGTAGTAGTAGTAGTAGTTGTAGTATTTCAGTCATATGAAGATTTTTATTGCTTAACAACCATACATAAACCACAAATTATATAAGTTATGAAGGGTTCCTTTTCAATAGCTACTATACCGAGGTGTGGGTGGAGGGCGCTTCTCCATTTCCTGACAAATTATATAATCAGGCCAAATTATAGAGTAACAAATATTTGTCCTAATTAGAAATGTTTTTAGTTTCAACTTTTTGCAACTGACACAGCTCACATTGTTACTGGACGTCATGATCAGATTCAGATTCTGTCTCATATGCTAAACTCACTATGTTGGCATAAACGCCTTAATTGTCTAAACAAACTAGGGAAATAAACAAACCAAGCTTTCTAAAAGAACGCCATTGTATTTCAACTTCGTCTGCGAGTTCAAAGAACAACTTCCAGGATTTTCAGGGGAGCAAATTGAAGATGTCATAATCAACATAAATTACTAAAATTAACAGGCTATTTGATCCTGTTCCACACAATATTTTTTGGCAAATTTTTGACAATTTTATGACCTGCTAAACACACTTTGCTTGATTTCTGTTGCAATTCATCTTGGTTAGATCCATCAAAAGCTCTGTTAATTACGATACCAATGTTTTAAGAGCCAGTGTATTAACCCAAGTCAAAATTATTTAAAACATATATTTTACTCCTAGATAGTATCCAAACAAGTACTGCTCAAAGTGGACCTGGGAGTAATGATAATGAAGAGATAATTCTACACTCTCCAGACCTTCAGAATTCACTACTAGAATCTTGTTGAATTTAATATCAGTGTAAAGGCTGAAGTAGTGACGTCACAGTTTGAAGAAATAAGTGACGAAATAACAATACTACGAAGCTAAGATGAAAAGTCCTCAGTCAAACCAAGACAGTAACAGCTTTTTGTGTTTGTTTTATTTATCTATTTGATTTTTAATAATTATTTTGAAGAAAGAAACCGAAACAAGAATCACTTTCCTTACAAAGGTGAAGCAGGCCGGAGAATATACTGGTCGAAATGTTATGTAAACAAGCAAAACAATGAGTTTTATTGTGTGAAAAAGTATTTTATTACTATTACATAATGGATTTGATCCTTACTGCATTTTAGTGCCCTTGTGCCAGACCTAGCTAAGCTTAGTAAATACCTAGGACTTATTTGGCGTGTAGTGACGATGAACGAGTTGGTCTTCCAGAATATTATTACCGAGTGGTGAGTTCGAAACTTACCGAATGCTCCATATTCATTTCCTTGTACCACACAAAACTAGGATGTATTGTCATGACGTAATTGATAATGTGATAATCTATCAAAACATTACATCTGCTTCGCGGATTCTATCTTTGTTGGATACTTCACATTCATGTCCTTGAGCCCGACTAAGCTTAGTGAATACCTAAGTAAGATTGCTGTCAAATAAGGGTTAATGAGCTAGTCTACCAGGACATTACTTGTGTCTAATGAGTTTGATCCTCACCGGGTCTTCTACACCGATGGTCTTTTGCTAGATTAAACTAGTCTTTATAAAAACCTCAAGTATATGAATAAAAGTTAATCCAGGGATAAACTGAGTATATACCTAAACCCTCCCCCATGAGCAGGACGCGACACAAGGTCATTTCTTAAGCAGAATACAGCTGATCTGAATTCAGACTTGATCCCTCTCCAAGATTGCTTGCTCTATCAAAGTTTGAGAACCTTGTCTAACCTACTATTATATCTATAGGTAGTAGTGAGGGAAGGGGTGGATTCATGCCTTTCCCATGGGTATTAGTGCGAAAAGGCATAGCGCTCTCTCTCTCTCTCTCTCTCTCTCTCTCTCTCTCTCTCTCTCTCTCTCTCTCCTCACATTCCAGCTGCATATACAGACCCCTGTGGACAGTTGAAGATAATTTGTTCCTTTGTGTGTCGTCGTCGTCGTCGTCGTCGCATTGACAACAGTCATTATCATTGCGTGAGTCAATCAAAGAAGAAAAACAAACATAATCCACGTCTAGCAAAGATTAAGATAAACACACAGCCAGCTGGGTAAGCTGAGCAAAGTTGGGTACAAGATTACAATACAAGGGTATTCAGTAAGGATCGAACTCACTACACCAGAAATAACTTGTGTACCTGATAACCACAGCACTACCACGAAAATGATTAAGCATTACTCGAATTTTAAGGAGGTGCCCGTGGTGTAATGGTTATCGTCGCAGGATATGGACACGGCAACACGAGTTCAAATCCTGGACCTCACTGATTGCATTTCACATAGCACTAATACCCTTGGGAAAGGTATGAATCCAATTATTCTCCCTCCAACTATGGGTAAATAGTAGGGCAGACTAGGTTCTTCAGCCTTGGTGAGGCAACTAGTCTAGGAGAAGGAAAACTCTGAATTCAAACCTGTTAAACTCCGCTTAAAAATTGACCTTGTGTCATATCCTGCCCGAGCGGAGGGGTTGGGTAAATATGATTATTCGAATTTCTGTTTGTTTCAAAGTTTATTTCAAGAATGACAGAGAGGGATAGTCTCCATGGCGTAGTGGCTAATGTACTGAACTGTTACACCGACGTGAGCGGGTTCGAATTCCAGTCGTGCTTTTATGTTCACTTTCGGACAATTACCTTTGGAAAAGAAATTAACTCCTTAATTCCCACCCTTAACATCTATGGCTTAAGTAGTATCACAGCTGTACTTCTCCAAAGATGGCTTGGGCATTAAATAACCCATGAAGGCTGATATGCAATTAGGCAAGGAAACCTTAAATAGTACCATGACTGTTCTTCTCCAAGGATGGCTTTGGCATTAAATAACCCATGAAGGTTAATAAACCATTAAATAAAGAAACAAAAACCAGAAACGCAGATGAGCTAAAAAGTTGATCTGATGACGTCATATCTGCTGTCGATGACTTTTTACCAGTGGGATCCAAGCAATGCAATACCTATGGAAGAAGCGTGTGGACCGCTCGAGGGACTACGTGGTGCCTTCAATAAGTTTCCAGACTTTTTTTGTTTAGGCATTTAAAATTGTCGTAGAGTCTTGAAAATGCAGTATGTTATTGCTATACATCATATGAGATGATTGACCAATTTTTATGATTTCAGGTTCAAATCAACAGCTACAGTAGGAATTGGAATACACCCTACTAAAACCTAATTGTCACAGCTGGTGAATTTCAAAAATGCAATCTGACACTTTAGAAGAACGATATGCAATAAAATTGTGTTTTAAACTTGGAAAAAATGCCACAGAAATATATGGAATGCTTCAGACTGCTTTTCGACCATCTTGCATGAATCGAGCATCAGTTTTTGAGTGGCATAAGAGATTCAAGGAAGACACGGAGTCTGTAAGGGATGATGAGAGGTGTAGGAGGAGTAAGAAAGTCAATACACCACAGTTGATTGGCCAAAGGGTTAGGGTCAGGGTTACTATGTTGAGGTTTTAAGGGAGTTCATGAAGAGATTCCTTGGGAAGAGGCCAGCAGTCTTGAAATCGGATCAGTCGCATTTCCACCAGGACAATGCACCAGTCCACAACTCCATCTTTGTCACAGACTATTTGACCAAGATGGGCATCAAGACAGTTCCTCAGCCTCCCTATAGTCCAGACTATGCCCCCTGTGACTTTTAGTTATTCCCTCAGCTCAGAGGCTGTCGTTATGAGACAATTGAGGAGATGAAAGAGGCTGTGACAAAGGTCATTGACACGCTCACACTAGAGGACTTCCATGAGGCCTTCCAGAAGTTCTTGGAATGGTACAACAAGTGCATTGCAGGCGGAGGAGATTACTTCGAAGGTGACTAGATTTTCATGTGTGTACTATCAATAAAAGTGCCCATACGGAAAAAGTCTGCAAACTTATTTAATGATCCTCGTATATCAAAAAATTAACCTCATTTGGTCACATTCCATGAGAGTATATTGGTTAGTGTAGGAACTTTTCCGCCGGCTCCTTTACCCGCTGAACAGCTATATTATTAATATTATCATTATCAAGAGAGGGAAATTTACGGCCTTAAGGCCAAATGCAGATTTCTAGATTATCAAATGTGGCCTTCCATAATCTCGTGAAAAGAACAATTTAGATTGCCTATTTCCACTTTACCACTTAAAATCCAAATGTTTTCTCGCAATAAAGACGCGAAAAGATTAATAAAGGTTTTCTTTTCTTTTAAATACTAGGGTGAGTCAAAAGTTTTGCAATATTTTGGTAACCTATTAGTTTGTGGGGCGTATATCATGTAATCGCAGCAGTTCGAGTCGTACTGAGGTACCCACTGTGGTTGTTAGTATCGTGGTAGTTGGAGGTGCCCGTGGTGTAATGGTTATCGTCGTAGGAAATGGACACGGCGACACGAGTTCAAATTCTGGACGAGACTGATTGCATTTCACATAACACTAATACCCTTGGAAAAAGTATGAATCCAATTATTCTCCCTCCAGACTAGGTTCTTCAGCCTTGGTGAGGCAACTAGTCAAGGAGAAGGAAAACTCTGAATTCAAACCTGTTAAATTTCGTTTAAAAATTGACCTTGTGTCATATCCTGCCCGAGCGGAGGGGTTGGTAAATATGGTATCGTGGTAGTTGGTGCGTTGACACGTTATGCATTGCTTCCCTCCGGATATGATTTGAAAGCCGCATAGATGAACGTACAACTAATTTAGGAACTCATGCTTTATGAATTCGAACTGGACAATATCCGCCCCCCCCCCTCCGGCTGAAGCAGTTAAAAATATTTGTTGAGCGAAAGATGAAGGCAAAGCTGACTACAGTACAGTCATCAGATGGTTAAAAAAGAATTCGCTCAGGTTGCAAGAAATACGACGATCAAGCAACGGCAAGTAAGCTTAAAATCGCGGATTCCGAGGCTGTGCTCCAAGCTGTAGAGGCAAATCCAGCGAACAGTATTCAGAGAGTATCAGGCGATCTCGGCCGCTCACAGTCCAGCGTGGTTAGTCACCTTTTTGGCAGAAAGAATCCAGAACTGCTTAATTGTTCTTCATGCTACCAAGATACTGCAAAACTTTTGACTCATCCACGAAATATATATAAATTAAATTTGGACTAAGTTGTTAACTTACAGTTTAAACATAATGTAATATAATGGCCGAAGGATTTCGTTTTATATATCTTGCCTTTCGGTTTAGTTAGGCGGAGAACCTTTCGCTTAGCACATGGGTTAGTTAGGTGCAACATGAACGCAGGTGTTCACGCGCACGCGAGTAGGATGTGTCATTCAGATATGTCAAAATAAAAATCCCAGATAGAAAATTGTGACCGGAGGATGTAAGTGACGTCATGCACCGGAAGCGTGCGCGGAGAATTTTGCGAGATTTGAGAAAAGTCAGTGAGTTGGGTTCCTGCTTCGGAAGAAGAAGGTTGACTTTCGCTAGCTCACCGTGGCCTTGTGGCGGGTGCCACACGTGGTTTGGGGCAGATGGAAAAGTCAGCGTAGAAAGATTGCGCCTCTCTCCTTATGTCGAAAAACCTTTAAACTCAAAGGTAATAAAAAGTTTCGTACCTGAACTAAGAAGTCGTAAGAGTTTTTGTGTTTCGGGATTCCTATGTTATATATATATGGACATTATATGTACGTTTCACATATCCGTATCATGGGTATGTTACAATAATATTTTGTTGTAAACATATTAACCGCTTAGAAAGTGCAACCTTAAAAGTTGAAAATAAACCTTGGGTGTCTTGGAAATTATTTACACGAGTCCATGCACCCAGTGAATGTTTAATTTACTACACAATGTAACAATATAAATGTATCGTCACAGGGTGGGAATATATCAGTTATAAAACAAAATCAGCAGTCAGAAAAGAGCCGAGTCGACAAAGTTCAGCATCTCATCCAGTAGACCAGGAGGTAACAAGATATATTTGATCTTGTACACCGGACAAAAAAGAGCAAGAAACCAAAAGTTGCCTTGGTTACAAGCCTTGATCGGTCAGTGAAAGTCAGAAGTGTGGGTTCGGTGATCTATGAACCCTCATAAAAGAAGCTGTTTTTTCTCAATTCTCTCTTTTTTTTTTTTTTTTTTTTAATGACACGAGGAAATCAGTGATAGTATGGACGGGGAGCGATTGAACAATTCAAAGATACAAGAAAGTTCCAACTAGAACGAAGAATCTTCCTCACACATTATGTCCGTCAGTCTATTTTCCCAGACTTCCACGGCCTCAGAAATAGAACGAAATGTATAAAACACCACCGATTCTATATTTAAACCGAGTTGTGTTTTGGAATTCCTCTCCTCCATAAATGTGGTGACGTGCCGGCACAAATCCATTCCCCCAATGAGAATCTAGCTTACTTCTCAATATCTGTGAGAAAGGTTTGTAATGAAGAAGAAAGGGGAGGAAAAAGGACTAGTGAAATTTTATTTCTATGGAAGTGCGAAACTAAATCTTGAAGGGGGAAGACCTCCCCGAGCAATAAAATTGCTGTCTACCGAGCCGAGGTCTGAGTTCTTTCTCTCAGCTTCCTTTTTTAGCGTAAGGAAACCTTTTTTTTTCTATTCGAGTATGCTCAGATTGTTTTCGTGTCAAAAATCTCCGAGGAGATTGTTATTTCTTTTGTATTTATTTTATTTTGTCCATTTCAATATATATATATATATATATATATATATCATCATCATCATGTCGCGCCGCTAACAAGGATATCCCTGACCCTCTCTCGCCACTTCTCCCTATCATTCATCGCCTCCGGCAGGTCTTCAGGGTTACATCCTGTGTCCTCACATAGTTGCTGTATGTAAGTTCGAGCTGGTCTTCCTGCTTTTGCACATCCGTATGTGGGGGTCCACAGGAGTACATCGCTTATGAGCTCGTCCTTGCTTCTCCAGCAGTGTCCCGCGTGTCTAGTTCGTCTAACTTGTATAGTTTTCGTGATGGGGGGCAAGTGTCCGTATAGTTGGTGTCTCGTGGGGTGTTGTCGCCAGGACTTGTTCAATAGTGCTCTCAACATTCTTGTGTAATTTCCGTCTAATTTCCTCTCCAGCGTCCATGTAGTGCATCCATATGGCAGTATCGACACAACCGCTGCCTGGAAGAAACTGCGTTTCATTTTATCGGTTAGGTCCGACTTCCATATGATCGAGAGCCTATCGATAGCCGTCCATGCCTTCATCAGTGGTGTGTCGATGTCTTTTTCGGTTGATGAGACGCTACTTCCTAGGTAGGTGAATTTGTCTACTAGTTTCAGAGAGGCTCCGTCTAGGGTGGCAATGTTGCCCGTTTGGTTGTAACACATATATTCAGTTTTGTGTGCATTGACATGGAGGACAATGCCAGCTGCGGCTCGTTCCAGACTATGCAGTAGTGTCTCTGCTTGATTAAGCGTATTCGCCAGTAACGCCAAATCATCAGCGTAGTCGGCGTCCGTGATTGTTTTTGCGGAGTACCTTTTGCTTCTTCTCTTAGTCAGCTTGAAGTCTTTTTCTCTGATTTTGTCGATCGAAGTCCTAAGCACGTAGTCTAGACAGATGATAAAGAGGTACGGGGCTAGTGTGTCTCCTTGTAGTACTCCAGCAACAATGTCGAAGTATTCCGTGTCTTCATCTGGTGAACGTACTTTCACTTTGGTGTTTCTGTAGAGAATCGTTATCGCTGCTACGGTTTCTTTTGGTTATATATATATATATATATATATATATATATATATATATATATATATATATATATATATATATATATATATATATATATATATATATATATATATATATATATATATATATATATATATATATATATATATATAAGGTGCCCGTGGTGTAATGGGTATCGTTGTAGGTAATGAACATGGTGACACGAGTTCAAATCCTGGCCGAGACTGTTTGCATTCCACTAATACCTTTGGGAAAAGTATGAATCCAATTATTCTCTCTCCAGCTATGGGTAAATAGTAGGGCAGACTAGGTTCTTCAGTCTTGGTGAGGCATCTAGTCTAGGAGAAGAGAAACTGAATTCAAACCTGTTAAACTTCGCTCAAAAATTGACCTCGTGTAATATCCTGCCCGAATGAAGGGGTTGGAATATATATATATATATATATATATATATATATATACATAGATGTAGTTTTATTTTAGTGTTTATTGTTATTGTTTTTATTCATTATTCAGACCCCACAGTGTCCTGTTCCCCCATCCACATTACTGTAATTTCAGGTCAGCTTGACTTAAACTTTGATTGTTTTTGAATATTTCTTAATGGGTGCTCCATTATTGTGGTTGCGGCCTTGTGCCACATCTAAGCACACAAAAAAAATTAGTAAATTACTCCATAATGATAATCGAGATTCAGATTAAGACAAGAATAATTAACTAGTCGTTTGGTTTAATTTATTTGTCCAACGGCATATTAATTCCCTGTGGGTTATTTAATGTTGAAATTTAATTCATAACCATATTTTCAACGTTCCACAGCTGTCTTTTTTTAATCCCTTTTTTTATTTGATTATAATAAACAAATATTTTCTCGGTTATTTGGTATCAAGTGTTCGCCAATGGTCCAGGAGACCTGGTCGTGTCATACCAAAGACTCAAAAAATGGTACTTGATACCTCCTTGCTTTACACTCAGCAATATAAGGTACGTATCAAGGGTAAAGTGGGGCAATCCAGGGAAAGGAGTCGCACCCTCCCCTACATCTCGGTGTAGTAGCTGTTGAAAAGGGAGCCTTCTAGTCGCCCTCGTCTAAAATCGCCAACTTTACTTACTTTTTTTTATTCCTTTCTAATACAAATAATTTATACACAATTATATAGTTTAATGTAACCCTTTCAATTTGATAATCACAAGTTACTTGCACAATTATATAGTTTCAGTCATTCCTGTCCAATACTAATAATTTGCAACCAATCATATAGTTTCAAATGACTAATAATAAGCTTTAGTAAATAATTACAACTCCAAGTAACTATGAATAACAAATAATTTGCATACATTTGTATATTAACTAAGTAAAGTAGGTGACATTTGTCGAGAGTGACCCCAAAGGCGCCCTTTTCAATAGCTACTACACCGAAGCGAACACTTTACTCATTGGCTAATTAGTAGAGTGTTCGCCAATGGTCCGGAAAACCGGGGTTCAATCCCAGGTCGACTTATACCAAAGATTCAAAAAAATGGTACTTGATGCCGCCTTGTCTAACACTCAGCATTTTAAGGTGAGGATCCAAGCTAAAGTGGATTAATTCAGGAAATGGGGTAGCGCGCTCCCCTACACCTCGGTGTAGTAACTATAGGAGAGGGTGGGGGGGCCTTCGGGTCACCCTCGACTAAGTTATATAAAGTATTCCTATCTTTCGAACAGATCCATTCAACTATAGATGGGAACCGAACAAATACTCCGAGTCAGAGTGGACCGGGGAGTAATGGCAATGAAGGAGTACTCCACATTTTCCAGAGCTCTAAAACTGAAGCCTCACCCTCATATGCTGTTTACTGACACACACCCCCCATTTTGGGTGAGGGTCTTACCTCTCAGCAGAAAATACAATCGGTGTATTTTAGCTCTGCCGACAGAGGACTAGATAATTGATAATATATCACAATGTACTGATTAACGAGCCAGTTTAGCAGATCATTAGAAGAGAGATTGATTTTCACTGGGTGCCCCACATTTCTGGGCTTGGGATCAACTAAGCTAAGTAAATGACTACTAGTGAGGTTGATTCTCACTGGGTGCCCCATATTTACGGCCTCGTGGTAAACTAAGCCAAGCTTGGTAAATGACTACTACTCTTGCAGACCATTGTTAGTACATCCGATTCTCACAGGGTGCTCTATATTTCTGGCCTTATGCCAAACTTAGTTATGCTTAGTAAATGACATCTGAGTGACTATCCTAGCTCTGTGCGAGCCATAGCTACATTTGGTCCACTTTTAAGTGCTCAATTATGACTGCCTTGTGTCAGACTAACTTTATCTTCACACTAAAAATACATCTCGATAAATATACAACTTGCTCGACAATAAACAAAATCTGTTTTAAGATACAGCCGAAAAATACACTAACTGATCTTCTGTTAAATTATTTCTTAATCAAATATTGATTACTTTAATCAGAAATACTTTTTTTCTTCTTGTATTAATAATCAAGCGTTGCATTAAAACAAAACAACAACAACAAAAAAAAAGGAGGTAGTAGAAAGAGAAAGTCGCCCCCTAGCTCGCACTATACAGTAGTCACGTCTATAAAGAGAAACCTACTGGAATATATAGTTCATCGTACTTGGACCACGCACATGCCAATCTCAGTATCATTGTTGTAAGTCAGGCAATGTAGTCTGTATGTAATGTGGTCCGTTGTAGTCGCTAAGAAGAGAGGGAGAGACAGAAAATAAAAACATATATCCCTTCTGCTACCGTCAAAGTGGTTCTGGCTATTATATACTTATATTCGACGCGATATAAAACGAAGAGTCACGAAGCCTTACGAAAGGTTTTTATTATTATTGTGTATTTGTGGGAAGAACTTCATATACCAACACTCACTTGTTTGTTTACCAAAAATAACATTTCAAAAAAGCAACTGATTATTGATGTCTAAAATTGCTTAACCCCCTTTTTTTTTTTTTAAAAAAAAAAAAAAAAGAAAAAAAAAGTTATATATTCACAAAGAAAAAGTTGGCTATTTACCAAAAATTCTGGAATTTCTAACAGTTCGGAGGCACTCCCACCAAAAAATACAGTTAGTGTTTTTTGTTTTGTCCTTTTTTCTTAAACTATTGTTATGCTGTTTTCGTAAATTTAGTCATTTTCATCAACCACCTGCTTGTATTTTTCTATACAATTGTCTTATTTTTTCTTTCAATCCAGTCACGTTGTTTAAAACTACAAATGTCAATTGATGTAATTTTATTTTACAGAAGTTGTGACAAAAACAAACAAAACTTGTTTTCTTCCAACTAACGTAAATAATTATATAATTTAAAAAAAAATTATTTGTATATTCTCCTCCCACCCGCGCTTTTTTTTTCCGAAAAGCAAACTTAACCCTGAATTTTTTTTTTTTTTTGTTTTTTACACCTTTTCTTAAAATCTTCTATATCACTACAAGTATCATTTGATGTGTTTGTTTTTCAAGTCAAGATAAAATATATATTAACTTTATTTTCCTACCAACGTAAAGTTTTCTTCACCGTTAAAAAAAAAAAAAAAAAAAAAAAAAAATTGTATAATACTTCCCCTTTCAGATATAACAAGGTTGACTGTATTACAAAACTTTTTTATATGCTGATTCATTTTCTTTTATGTTTATATTTTAAAATGAAATAACATGTGACTAAATTGTATCCTGTTCTCACACACACACACACACACACAAAAAAAATTCAATGCGTCTTTCTAGTGCTGTCAAAAGTTCTAATTGTCTGAATATGAAATCGACAATATTCAATTAAAATCTTGCTGCTGTTTTTATTCAACTTTCTCAAGTGGAATTCTGACAAGTCTACCTCCCCAGGAGGAGTCTCTATAATGTCTATAACGATCAGACTTGTAACATATTAGCAAGTTCAAATTCCAGTCAAGCGATAACATTCACTTTAAGACTCACACCCTAAATGAAAAGTATGACCCTCCACATGCACCTTATTCGCCCAGTCAAGGGTTAAATAGTCTCACCACTGCCCTTCTACCATGATGGCTTTGGTATTAAATAACTCATAACTGTTGACATGCCATTAAACAAAGAAACTGAAACAGAATCACTCCTTGTATGTGGAAACTTTTACTAAAACGACGAAACATTTATAAAGCCATAGACTTTAAGATACTCTAAAATTTGACAAAACATTTTTTTCCCTCAAATGTGAGATTGATAGTTTTGAGATTTTTTACTCGCACAGAACTTGGCTTAGATGTGGCACAAGGCCAGAAGTATGGAGGTGCCCAATGATAATCAAATTCACTATCAATGGTCTGCGAATCTTTCTTGCCAACCATCACAACGTATGAACGGTTATATATATATATATATAACAATTCTAAGAATCTTTCGCCGCTTCCTAAATAGAAGCACCAATATCATGGACAGCTGTTACGTACTCAACAGGTTTGAGATATATATATATATATATATATATATATATATATATATATATATATATAATCTCAAACCTATTATTCTTAACCCTAATCCATAAATATTTGTAAATTCTTTGGAAATGTTTCGAGACCAAAAAATGATTAAAATCACGTTTGAAAAATTACATTCTTCAACTGATACATTATATATAGTTACGACACTAAAAAAAAAAAAAAAAACTTTTGTGCCTTTCTAGATATATTAAACTGTGGTTGTCACTAATTTTTTTTTTTTTTTTTTTTTTTTTCAATTCTCTCGAATTGACTAGGTCACAAAAGAAAGATCTTTATATTTATAGAAAGGCCCAGAAACACCCCCCCCCATTTCAAGCGGCTAGTGTCTGGGAAGTGGGAACTAAAAAAAGTCTTCCGATCTCTTATTGAAATCTGCGAAAGCTATTGTTAAATGTCGTCTTTTGTTTATTTTAAAAGCCAAATATGTAGCTAATGAATGACCCACTCTTTTTTCATTTGGCCAACGAAAAGCGAAATCTTTTGTAAGTAAGAAAAAAAACTTACCGTGTGTTAAATAGACAACTGCTAGTTTAAAGGTCTTATTTCCTTTTGTTATCACCTATATAATTTTATCTTTAATTATTCCTCCTCACCCATTCCCCCTATATTTGATCATAGGATTCTTCGTCCTATCAATTTAAATGTATTAACTGTAATCTCTTCAGTTTTCTTTTGAGGGTGAGTACGTCAAGACCATTTTGATTTTAAGCTCTTTTTTTTTTAACACTGTCACAATCGCTGCGTAGATACTTTTATTTTTTTTCAAAATCTTAAACTATGGCTTTCAATAACATAGTTTGAAAATAATTTCGGCATTTTTTTTTCTTTTTCAAACTTTTAAAACATTTTTTTTTTCCTCGGTTGAAAAAAAAGCTGTTAGTGTTTTGTATTTCGTCACTTCATTTCAGTGTTGTAAAAAAAAAAAAAAGCTTAAGACTTTTCTCGCTTTTAAAACTTTAAATTTTGGCTTAAAATATTTTAAATTTCTGGAAACTCTTTTATTACTTTTATTAAGACTTTGAAATTTCTCTCCCATAGTTGACAATTTTTGTGTGTGAATTTTTTTTTTTTTTTTTTTTTTTTTTTTTTTTTTTTTTTATTAGTTTGAACTCTGGCATTTTCCAGCCCCTAATGCTACTTTTTAAACAGAAAAAAGGGGGTAATCTCTTTTGTTGAAAGGAAATACTTCTAAAGGGGTAAATGTTATCGCTAACCAAAACAATTTTAAATTTACGGTTTTTATTTCCCTAGCAGTTTACTCATTTCCGAAAACTTAATATCTCTTAAAATTGCATCAAGTTTTTAAAATTCTCGACAATTCGAATTTAACTGAACAATTTATTCTGTTCATTTTTTTTTTTATTCAATTCTTTATATTTATCTATTACTAAGGAGTTTGATGCCGTGAATTGTAAATTCATTTAGTTTTTTTTTTTTAGACTCCTCCAGTAACCCTTCAATTGAATTTCTTTGAACCTTAAAGTTTTATTCTCATGAATATTTCTAAAATGACTGATAAAACCCTGCTACTTGTATACCACATATAAAAAACAGTTTGGTAAGCTGGATTTGTGAAATTTAAAAAAAAAATTTCCAGTCAGCAAATTTTATTTAAAATTTTACGTTCATTTAGATTGCAATATTGTATTTGAATTAACGTTTCGATGTCTTTTTATAAACCAAAAAAAATTTTAAGACAATAAACCTTGTCTTTAATTCGCTGAGATTATATTCCAATAACACAATACTGTTCCTAATTAAAATTGTTTTAATTTAACCAAGGATTGAGTCTTTGTTGCCTTTTTAGATAAAAGGGTTGAGGTCTAGATCCCCTGGAAAATAAAGTTTTGGGGTTTGGGGGGTTTTTTGTTTGTTTTTGTTTTTTGTTTTTTTTTTTTTCCCTGTGAAGGTTAAAAAATGTTTAATTAGCTAATTTCACGTTTATAACTTCTCCCTCCTCCCGTTTAAATTTGCCTGACTCAAACATTTCCAACACTAACAAATACTTTTTTGAAAGCGTAACAATTTTAAACTTAAATTGAGTGTTTTAATTTTTGCAAAACAGGGGTTTAATATCGTAAAAATAAATGGGCTTAAGCTTAATTTAACCATACTTTGCGCTTGCAGTTTCTTTTTTCTTTCTATGAAAGAAAATTAATCACTTTAGATGTTCATTCAGGTTGAATACACAAACTTTTTTTCTCAGTGATTACAACTTTCACGAGGGACTAAGTACGAAATAAATAAAATAAGCCACTAAAATTCTTTTTACCAGAAAGAATCTAAAGAATTTTTAGTTGCTATTCATTTGGTGATTTTTTTTTTTTTTTTTTTTTACTTACTAACCAGCTACAAAAACAATTCTCCTCCTACGAAGAAATTCAATTGACGTGGTGGTGGTGTCACCTCAAAATATCATCAGGTCGTTCTAATTTTAGTACACGGCTTATGACGAAAAATAACTTTTCGTTGACTCTCTCGTGTTGATCCTATACTTACTAAGGAGGGTAAACTTTTAATGCTTCTACATTAGATTTGAAATCGGCAAGGTTAACCGGTATTGCTTGTGTTTTTGTTTTCTATCAACCCTACCCTACGGAATACAAGCAACATTTTCGTCTCTTAATTTTTTTACTTTGCTTGGCTTGGAAGGGAAAAAAACTTCGTGATAAGTCTGTATTTACCTCCCACCCGTAGTGACGATATGTAACTGAAGGTTGGTTTAACGTGAGAACCGCACCCTCAGGAAATGAAACCCTCAACTAATCAGTGTTTAAATACCACCACACACACACTCTACACCAAGAAGCATTGTTGATGGGGTTTAGAAATATACCTACTGCATCACTAGCTGTGGAGTAACTCCCTCTCCCAAAAAAGGAGTATCCGGGGTCAGACAATGAACTGTACTTGATGGAGCGCTTGGGACTGTAAAGTATTTTCATCGCAATTACTCCTAGGCCCACTCTAATTAGAGGTACTCTTTAAGATCTCATCATGGGTGGAATAGATTTTCACTAAAATTATTCGGATTTTATAAGAATACTTGATGCCATATAAGTAGATCATTTGTTTCGAGAATTATTTGAAACTATAATTGTTTACTAAGGATTACTTTGAAAGCATCTAACTGCAAATAGGTAATTACTATTTAATAGAAATAATTACTTGAAAACTTAGTATTAGATGGCTGTGTGGTTTCAAGTATTCCTATGAACTAAAGAAACTCTTAAACAAGCACACACAAATATAAATGTACAATGAACACAGTCACTTAGCCTCTAGGCATGAAATACCCCTGGATGGGTTGACGTGCTGTTAAAATCAACTTTCAGGAGGTAAGCCACTCGATCTGGGTTTAAATTGCATTTTTTTAATCAAACTAATTCTGAACAACTTTCTTCTAGTCATTTCCTAGACAAGCAAACCTACACTAGTGAGTTCGAGTCTCATTGGGTGCCATATTTAAGCAAAAAGCTTAGTAAATTACAACTTTTAGTTTTGAATTTAGAAAAGGGAGCGTTTTTTGTTTTTAATAAAACTATTTTAAAAAATGGCGTGTATATATTAGCTAAATACTTAGCGATTGTTCATTCCTTTTATACAAGAATATTAATAGGACTCTAGTCTTAAAATTATCGAATGCATTGGGTGACCCCCCCACACACACACACTCACACGCGCACACTTCATGTAACGGAATTCTGTCTCGTCAACAGACACCTAAAGCTCCATCACCCACCAAAAAAGGGAGGTATCCTGGGTATGAAACTAACTGCATTGGTAGTGAGGCTCCAGTTCTGGTGCTCTAGAGAGTACGGTATCACCCCTTCGTTGCCATTACTTCCACTCTGATAGGGTCTTACGACGGGCAAATTGTTTTAAATATAGTTACTATAATTGTTTCCGAAGGATTATAAGTAATTTCTTGCAAATTGTGTTGGATATGAATACTTGAAACCTTATAAATAGGAAATAAATTATACTTGCAAGTTTTTCCCACCAGCGTTAGCTGATAGTCTCTTACTGGAGTCTGAGTGACAGCAAGTCTCCAGGACTTTTCTCAGTATTCGGGCTAACTTTAACAATGCAGTAGTCAGGATAGTTTTAATTCGTCCTTCAACTCTTACCTCCCCCCTTTTCCAATCCTTGGGGACCGTTCCAAGAGCGCCTGTTAGAATTTGTAACACCGTCATCTTCATGTTCCACTGCTTTCTTAGTTCTCTGGTAGGTTCTAAGTATTTGTCTCCCTTATTTTTTTAAAATTTTTTCCCCGCTTTGCGGTCTGCTGGAGTGGCAAAATCCACTATACGGCAACGTTTATTTTTTGTCACAAAGTCTGATCCTCTGGACGATATTATGTGATCCGTTTTATTTCTCGAAATTCCACAGCATTTTATGAGGTCTATTTTATCAGATGGATTCTGGTTTGTGCATATACCACTTGGCAGAATGATCAAATTTCAATTTCTTGCACAATTCTCAGTGAATCACCTTCCTCCACCCATTCATGTCTAGTGTTATACACCTTTGCTAGTTTGATACATTCGTTTATATGATTAATCGTTTCGTCTCTATCCCCACATAACCAACACTTATTTTGTTGTGTATTTATTTTCGCTTGAATATAATTGGTCATTATGGGGGGGGTTGTGCTGCTATTAGAAGAGATTCTGGTTCTCTCTCGTGAAGCCCTGTTATTATCACAGATGAATAGGGGACTATTCCGTCTTAAATGGGGCAGAGAAGATACATCGGACGCTTGTCGTCTGCTTCAATGAAGATGAAAAGTAAGGGATGACAGAAAAAGAAAACTAGACGCAGAAAGGTGTAAAGGAAACGAAGAACTTTTATTTTTAACTGAAACGTGACATTAGGTTAAAATTCAGTTTTAATAAAATTGCCGGTACTTAGTCACTAACGAAAAATAAAGTTCTTTAAATCTGAACTGGTTTTATCACCTTTATTTGCAAGTAATGGTTGTATTCTTGATAATCTATACTCGTTTTGATGAAAACGTAATTTAAAGGATGTATTTTTCTTTCCTTTTAAAAGAAAGAAAAAACGATAACTTTAATACATCGGGTGTTTATCGTCTGCTTCAGTGAAAAGAATGGAGAGAAAATGGAAGAGATAGTAAAAGAAATGAAGAACGCTTATTTTGATTACATATTTTTGGAAGTTTTTGTTTAACAAGCTATCAAAAAAGTGAGACAATTATTTCTTAAAATGTTTCTTTTTAAAGTCAATTTTAATGAAATATTCGATACTTTACACATGAAAATAAACTGAATATTGAAATCGAACTGGTCTAAATAACCTTATTTGTTTTATTTGTAAGAAAAATTTTAATGATAATCTAAAATAATTTGCACCAAAATTATTTGAAAAGCGTATGTGGTTTAAATGAGGCATAATTCAAAATGAAAAAGAGGTGATAACGTTAATAAATCGAACGCTTATCTGTTTCAATGAAATGGAAGTTTTGAAGGAAGAGAGGGGAAAATGAAGAAAACTGGAATAGATGATTTGATTATTTACAAGGATGGGAGTAATGATTTTGTTAAAAAGAAATAGTTTATGCTAAAATAATTTAAAACATTTTGGTAAATTTATCACAATAAGAGAAAACTTATAAAAAGTGGTATTTCCTTGATATTAACTAGTTTGATAATAGTTGAATAAATCAAAGGTTTTTCTCGGCGATTGACAAGTGTGGAGGAGAGGAGACGTGGTAAAATCGATAGGATTACAACTGTTCCTAGATCGATATTCGGGCCATGATTTCGAATGCCAATTTTCAAAGCAGAATCCAACACACCATTAAGAATTTTAGTACCTCATTTCGGCTTTGTTTCTGACAAGCCTCATAAAGCTTATGTATACACACAACAATTTATCAATTGATAGTTGTCACAATCTCACTTGGTGGGTTTGTGGTAGACAAAATGCCGTACAATTTGGAGTGCTCAATATCTGTGATAGAACTATTATATAGTGATAAAATAAATATATATTAGTGGTCGGAGATGAGCCTCCATGCTATTAAGTGTGTGTGTGTGTATATATATATATATATAATACATACACACACACACACACACACACACACACACAACACGTTTGCTGCAGATAACAGGGAGGTTTTTAAATCCCTCTTAACGTCATACTGACACGTTTGCACGATAAGGATTGCATTCCCAATCAATATTGCCCATTGATGAATGATAATTTGCAGCCTCTGGTAATTATATTCTGAGTTGTGATTTGTCTGGCACAAGGCCATAGAAATGGAGTTCAAATCGTGAGACTTGATCTCTCTTGTAAAAACAAGAGATTGCTAACAATTGGGCAACCCTGTCAGTGGACGTTAGAATACTCTGTCCGTATCTCTTGCCAGTGGAGGGGTAAGGCCCTTTTTAGACTGCATCTGATGGTGAGGGTCCCCTGATTCGTATTGGTAGGACGGTCAGTGTCCCCTCCAGGTCAGTTCTGTTTAAAATTATATTCGCTAGGAATACTTGATACCATATAACTGAATTTCCATCTTTTAAGTTTAAATAGTTTTAGTAAGGATTATTAGTATAAGATATGGAATATTTAAAATTATACAATTCTGAACAAATTATTTGTATTTGATCGGAATATTCGTTATATAACTGTGGGGAAAACCTTTAAAAAAAAAACTGCCTAAAATGTAAATATAAATGTACACTGAACGCAATTCCCTAACCTCTAGACTTGAAATAACCTTGAAGATTTGACGTGCCGTTACAATTGATCAGTTATAACAACTGCGCTTCTCTTTTTTTCTCTCTTTTTAATTGCGTCGCAGTTAATTTCTTAAAACTGGTTTTAATTTGCGCACACATTGGCATCTTTCAGTCTCTTGAGATCATTGATCGATATACGGATCTCGGCACAATGCCTTGGCAATGCTCTATGTAAGATTGGCAGTTGCCCATGCAGCTTGTCTCTACTCTCCACGACACAAAATTGTTGTCTAAGAACAGTATAACTTTTCGCCGTCGGAGTTTTCAGAAAATAAAATTGAAGATTACGTTGAATTGTTTTAGGAATCCAAATTTTATGACCTTCAATTGGCATTAACAGCCCTGTTTAGAATTTGAACCTGCTTCGCCTATTTTTCTTACTAAGCCAACCAATGATGTATTTGAAAATCTCTCGATCCCTTCAGTGCAATTCAATATTTTTAAACAAATTTGGCTTGTATTGTTTTATTTTTAGAAGACTGACCTTTCGTAGGCTCTGGATGAATTATTTTTGTTTGGAACTTTAGTCTCGTGAAATAACAGCAAAATTTAAATCGTTTATCAGGCCACCAAAATAAATCATTCAAAAGTCTGGCACTGTCAAAACTGATTCGATTGCTCTTAACTTAGTTGATCGTTGACATCCGTCTGACTCACAAAATATATCGATGCCTTTTATCAGTTGAGCCACAAGATTCCCTTGATTTCGTCAAATGTTTGTCAGTATTTTAGTAATTTTCGTTGTTTATCTCTGCGGTAATAGAAGTTTTTAACAAAATTTTCAAAAAGCAGTTCATTTTCAATTAGCCTTTTATTTTCTATGAAAAGGAACTTAAAAAAATGTTTTTATTCATGAAGACTGAGAGATTCTTTTGCTTTATCAGCGCGTTGCGTGTGTATGTGTGACACACACACACACGCGCGTGTGCTCAATATTGGTGGTAGAACATATCTAAGTAAGGCTAGCGTAGACAAAGGCGCTTGGTGACTGTCAGTTTCTCGCTTATACGATCATCAGGCCAAGTCCCCATATGGTGGGTATTCCTTCCAATATTGTTATATAGGATCTTCTGCGAAGAGCTGTCTGATTCGTACTGTATGGTTATGCAGCTATATTGTATTAATTTTGTGATTTGATTACTCCTATTTCTTTTCTAGTTTTTGATTATAAGAAAATGCTAGGATATAGTCAATAGATGTTCCCTAACTTTTTTACGGACACTTTGCATTTCGAATTGCCTACAGTATCAACTCTTACTAAGTAGTCCCCGCTTCTAAGTACTGGGTTGACTGATCGCAGCTTAACTTCAGTTATCTTGCGAAAAGTGTGGGGTTTTTCCCCCACCTCACTAATCTTTTGAAGTCTGACTAAACTAAATTGTTTATCAACCGAAATGAATCATTCAAAAGTTTGGCACCCTTACCACAAACTTTAATGATACAGCCCCAAATTCTCAAACTCAAGGACACGAGTTTCATTTTAACCTGGAGGAGTGGCACAGCCGGTTAAAAAGGGACTGGGATGGGATTTTATTTTATTTTATTTTTTCACCATTTGTGCTAATCTGCAATAGAGCTGGTTAACTTCTATATTTTCATTAAAATGAATAAGTATACATTTTTTTTAACTAACTGGACAGCTAACAAAATTTATTTCTTTTTCCAAACAAACTATGATTTTAAAACATCAGTCATTTATTTACACACGTGTAAATGTATATACAATTTATTTGTAAGTGAATAGTTTGTACACAATTTCATTTATAAATGAAACTTAATTTGACTGCACACTAGTATTGCTATTATTTCTGTAAATGACAGTTATTCGTTTGTGTTTAAATCAATAGCTCTGTTTTGGACAAATTCACATTCCACTTGGGGTGTCTTGGTTAAAGCGATGGACGGCGGAATCTTAGTGAAACTAGTTCGAACTCCAGTCGCGCTATTACGTTCACTTTCAGACAAATACCCTAGGAAAAGGCATGAACTTCCTTATCCCAACCAGGTATGGGTTAAATAGTACCACTATTGTTCTGCTCGAAGGATGATTTTGGCATTAAATAACACGTGTGTAAACAAATGACTGATGTTTTAATTGAATTGTTAGCGATATATAACAATACTTGGAACCATTTGACTGTGTGCAAATGAATGAATAATGTTGAATAAAAATAGTGTTGAATAGCAATACTTGTAACTACTTCACTGGTCGCAAACAAATGATTAATATCGAATAGAATTATTAGTGTTAGCAATAATTGAAACCGTTTAACTGTGTAGAAACGATAGCAATACTAGTGTGCAAATAAATTACTTCTAGCTCATTTAAGAAAGAAATTACTGGCAAACTAATGTCTTACATATGTACATCTATATAAATGAGTGCAAACGAATGACTGATGTTAAATTGTTGCTGCTACATTGTACAAGAAAGTGAGGTTAGGCTTGTTTAAAATGCTGGCAACAAAATGGAAACGAAACTACCTCCTTAGAAATCATCTATACTTTTATTCGTATAAACAGGATTTGGTGTTAAATAACCACCCAAGGTTGACGTGCCATAAAACCGAACCAACCATCTTATTCCTTTTTCAAATTTTCCTTGGTTGCTAAAAAAATTTTGGGGGGGGGGATCCCAATTTTAGTATATTTCATGGGTACATTGTGCACTATAAACATTTTTAAAGCCTATAAAGCAAAAGTTTTAAAACATTTAAAAAGAATAGCAGATATAATTTCGCTTTATTTAGCAATTCTCTCTCTCTCTCTCTCTAACATTTTCTATGATTCTCTCTCTCTCTCTCTCTCTATCTATATCATTTATATATATATAAGAATCTCCCATGACAATACTGAGTTGTCAAATATACACCTTCTCATGTTCTGTAGTGTGAATCAATTTTCTATGATCCCAATCATCCCTGCACCCCAAATATCTCTTAAAAAAAAAAAAAAGGTCGATAGATTTCGCTTACATTAAGATTTTTTTTTTTCGCTTGTGTTTCTGTATATGAAACTGGATTATTTCTAATTTTCAGCTTTTGAAATTGAAAGCAACTAAAATACTAAAATATATATACTCCCCTTCTCAGAGGAGAAACAGGGTAAGTGGGGCGAGAAACAAATGACCAAAATTGAGAAAAATATTGGTCACGAAAACTGTTCTTCTGCGTTCCATAGAAAAGTAATTTGGGGGTGCTGACGGTTTGAGACACCCCCCCACTCTAACTTATACCGATCTCAATTGGAGGGTTCCCCGTGGTGTAGTGGCTATCGTGTTGGACTACCTCTTAGTAAACATGTTCGAAGCCTAGTCGCGCTATGACGTTCACTTTTCGAACTAATACCCTTGGAAAAGGCATAAACCCCCAACTATGGATTAAATAGTTGGCGATCCAAAGGCTCCCTTTTCAATAGCTACTACACCGAGGTGTAAGGGAGGGCGAAACTCCTTTACCTGGATTGCTCCACTTTACCTTATAATGCTGAGTGTTATGGAGGTATCAAGTACCATGTATGACTCGACCTGGGATTGAACCCCGGTCACCCGGACCATTGGCGAACACTCTACCCACTGGGCCAATGATTAAATAGTACCGCTATTCTTCAAGAGTGGCTTTGGCATTAAATAACCCACGATGATTGATATGCCTTTTAAACAAAGAAAACCTATGTCAACTCTAATCATTACCGATTGGGTTACACTTAGTAAAGTGTTTGTCACTATTTCATTTACTATTTTTTTTTTTCGTTTCTTCAGTGAACTTAGTTGGGTTGTTACTAGGTTTTTTTGAAAAGTTAATTTTCGACTGGATTTTTATTCTTAATAAAAGGAACTGGTTTTTCATTGAAGATTGAAAAAGTTTTTTTACTCTCAACTAGAAGTGACACGAAATGCTAAGATTTAGATAATTGATATTCTGTAATCTCTTTACTGATCTTTTTATTTCGTCAGACACCAGGCATGTCTGGTGGTTTACGGTAACTACTGTTACAATGTGGTCACCCATTTAAGTACTTGCCCAGTTGGCTGGAGGGGGGCTGTAGAATATACCGACTGTTTCTCTGCAGAGGGGTAAGAACCCCACCAATGATAGCGAAGTTTCAGTTATGCTGGAGCTTTGGGGAATGTAGAGTACCCTTTTATTGCCATCACTCCCAGGTCCACTCTGACCCGGAGGGGTAGCACCTGATAGGGTCCTATCTATGGGTCAAATAGAACTAAACCGTGTACTTATACAAAACTGAATTGCTTGAAATAAAACAATTTTTGACATTGAAACTACTTACGCTAAACTGAATTATTTGAAATAGAACTGTTGATATTTAACTGCGTGTAAACAAACTATATTAAACTGAATTTTTTGAATTAGAACTGACTTTTTATACTGAATAGCTTGAAATAGAATTTTTTTTTTTAAATTAACGGCTTTGAGATGACAAATAAAAGAAGCAGAAGATACCCCGCAAAAACAATTACCGACGCCGACTATACCAATGACGTAGCGATACTGGCAAATACACCCAACCAAACCGAAACACTACTGCATATTTTGGAACGAGCCGCCGCTATCATTGGCCTCCATGTCAATGCTCACAAAACGGAATATATGTGCTATAATCAAACTGGCGACATCTCAACACTAGACGGAACCCCTCTGAAACTAGACAAATTCACCTACCTAGGAAGCAGCGTCTCATCAACCGAAAAAGACATTGACACACGACTGATGAAGGCATAGACGGCTATCGATAGGCTCTCGATCATATGGAAGTCGGACCTAACCGATAAAATGAAACGCAGTTTCTTCCAGGCAGCGGTTGTGTCGATACTGCTATATGGATGCACTACATGGACGCTGGAGAGGAAACTTGACGGAAATCACACAAGAATGTTGAGAGCACTATTGAACAAGTCCTGGCGACAACAGCCCACGAGACACCAACTATACGGACACTTGCCCCCCATGGCATGGACAGCTATCAATAGGCTATTGATCATATGGAAATCAGACCTGACCAATAAAATGAAACGTGGTATCTTGCTGTATGGATGTACTACTTGGAAGCTAACTAAACAGCTTGAAGAAGCTAGACGGCAATTACACAAGAATGCTACAAGCAATATTGAACAAGTCCTAGCGGCAACACCCCACAAGGCACCAACTATATGGCCACCTGCCTCCCTTCACGAAAACTATCCAAGCTAGACGAACCAGACATGCAGGACACTGCTGGAGGAGCAAGGACGAGCTCATAAGTGATGTACTCCTATGGACCCCCCACATATGGCTGAGCAAAAGCAGGACGACCAGCTCGAACATACATTCAGCAGCTATTTGAGGATACGGGATGTAGCCCTGAAGACCAGCCAGAGGCGATGAATGATAGGGAGAAGTGGCGAGAGAGGGTCAGGGATATCCGTGCTAGCGGCATATGATGATGACTTATGCTAATCTGAATTGCTTGAAATAGAATTGTTTATTTGTATAAAAAAAAAATAGACCTGGCATTAAATAACCCACAAAGGTTGATATGCTATAAAACCTACCCAAACAAACCATTAAAGTACTGAGCTGGCTTATTACTGCTTAACTTGATTCATCTAGCAAAAAGTTTGTTTTCCATATTCTAAGGTCTAACTAAACTCAATTCTCTCTCGTGTGTGTGAGTGTGGGGTTTTTTTTTTTTTTTTTTAAATCTCTCTCACTGATCACGCTTAACCAAGGCCAAATTATCCACTGTCAAAAACAATGGAATTAGTCCAAAACGATCATCTCTAATTATCAAAGCACACTGACCAATAGAATTCAAGCCAGACTTTATCATTCCCAGAGATATTTGAACCATTTTTTTTTCTTTATCAACCTTTTGTAGTTGCTCTTTGCACCAGTTTTCCTGTTAAGCTAACAACCGACAATTCTATAGCCACATGTGTAATTTACAAAGCGCTTTGCTTTGATGTGGCACAAGGCCAAATGAATGGGGTGCCCAATGAGACTCAAACTCACTCGTGTAGGTTTGCTAGTCTAGCTTGCTAACCGTTACACCACCAGAGGTGCCCTTCGATAGCCACGTGTATTCACATCACTATTACATTTTCAGAACCAAATGGATTCTTTTTTGGGGGGGGTCTTTTTTTTTTTTTTTTTTTTTTTTTTTTTTTCAGAGTTGGCATTCTTGCCTGCTTTAGAATTAAGTTATCCTTCTCCAAGATAAGTTGCCTCATCAAGGTTAAAGTACTATCTCACTTCTTGAAGAAAAGAACTTTTTTTTCAGGGGTATTTAATGTAAAAAAAAAACCCAAAAGCATCAACCACAACTTGAAACCCTACTTGACGGTTCCATTTTGTTCGTTACTCAATGAGTGGGGGGGGGTTCTTATATTGCAGTGGCTAACATTCTGGTCTGCAATATTGTGAGTTCAAACTCTAGTCATGCTATTAAGTTCACTTTTGGACTTTGGAGAAGGCATAATTCCCCCAGCCATAGCTATGGGTTAAATAGAACTATACTGTGTGCTTATGTTAAACTGAACTGTTTGAAATTTTAATTTGGCATTAAAATGACCCAAAAAGTGTTGATATGCCAGAAAACTACCAACCAACCATCTAGTTTTTTTCTCTGTGCTTTGTTAGCGTCTATGAGGTGCATCCATAGAATAGTACCAACAGCCACAGCTTGGAAGAAACCCGTTTTATTTTATCGGATCAAACTTTCATGTGATCGATAACCAATGGATAGCAGTCCATGCCTTCACCAGGTATATATTAAAATTGCTTTCTGTAGATGAGATATTGCTGCCAAGGTACGTAAATGTCTGCTTGCCATTTCGAGTGGAGATGGATCTTTTTTGTTTAAGACCTCCATATTGCAACACAGTATAAAGTGTTTAAAATGATTGAACTTTATCAGTTTTTTGAGACCTTCTAATGACCATGAAATTCTTATTACATGAGAGGGGTCCTGAGGTACAGTGGCTAACGTGCTGGACTCTGATATCATAGGAAGCGAGTTCAAACTCCAGCTGGGCTATTGCATTCTCTTTCTTAATATCTTTAGAAAAAGCATGAACCACCTTGTCTTTCACTTCTGTATTTCTATAAGGATGGCTTTGGCTTTAAATAGCCCACAAAAATTGATATGCCATTGAACAAAGAAACCAAACCAATAAATATTAGATAGGAATACTTGATATCATATAACTGTAGATTTGCATAAAGAATACGGACTTGATGCTGCTTTTTTTTTTTTTTTTTTTTTTTTTAAGGATTATTTTTATAAAGGATTTTTATTAAACAATAATTGCTTGCATAAAAGATTGTCATTAAATAATCCAACAAGAGTTGACATGCCATTTAAACTAACCAAGCAAAGTAATACACGTATAGATGCAAATATGAAAATTTTCTTTAAATAAAAACTTTCTTTGCCCAGTCAGCTGGGGCTATAGAATACACCGACTGCACCTCTGCAGAGGGTTAAGACACACCCCCCAATGAGTGTCCTGGATATGACACTAAACAATCTGATGGTGAGGTTCAAGTAATGCTGGGGCTTTGGGGAATGTGGAGTACCCTTTCATTGCCATTGCTCCCAGGTCCACTCTGGCCTGGCATGATAGCACCTGATAGGGTCCTATCTATGGGTTAAATAGAACTAATGGCATATTTATGCTAAACTGAATTGTTTGACTAAACTGAATAGCTTGAAATAGAAATGTTATTGATAATTAAACCATACTTAAATTCAAACTGCGTGCTTATGTTAAACTGAATTACTTGAAATGAACTGTTTTTTGATATTGATACTGTACTTACACTAAACTGATTTGTTTGAAATAAAACTGTTTTGATATTTAACTGTGTGTAAAGAAAATCTGTACTTATACTAAACGGAATACGCTGAATTAGAACTGCTTGACTAAAATGAATTTCTTGAAATAGAAATGTTTTTCACAATTAAACTGTACTTGCATTGAAACTGCATATTTATGCTAATCTGAATTGTTTGAAATGGCTCTGATTATTTACATAAAAATGGATTTGGCGTTAAATAACCTACAAAGGTTGATATGCCATAAAACCCAACCAACAAAACTTTTTTATATTTCAAATGACCCTGTCATTCATTTTTTAATTCTTTCAATTATCCTTCTTGTTTTATCAATCACCTGCAGATCTTGTTACAATATGATGAGGTATTCTTGCGGAAAGCATGGTTTGTCTTTTGACTAATTTGTTCTTACTGTAAAGATGTTTATGCCAACATAGCAAGTTTAGCAGATAAGACAGATTCTGAGTTTGACCCTGACGGCCTGTAACAATGCAGACTGTGTTAGTTGCAAAATGTTGAAACTAAAAAATAACTAATTAGCTAAATTATTTAATTTAGCCTAATTCTATCATTTGTATTTTATGAATTACTGTTTATGTAATAAAAAGAATAAAAATTTCATGTGACTGATATAAAAGTGGACCTAATTTAATCATTTGTGTCGCCAAATGTTTTATTGGCAGTAAAAGATTTTTTAAATACATAAAACTGTCAAATTAATTTCAACAGGTCATTGGATTTTGGTTCCATTTGATTGTCAATTTTTCTCCTGTTATGAAGAACATGTTGGTTTGGTCATTTAGTTTAACAGCATATCAACCCTTGAAGGTTTTGTAATAACACATTGTATGTGGCTCCTCACACTGCCTTTGAGCATACTAAGGTCCAAAGTGAACCGTTGCGAGTCACTTGACCAGTTTAGATACCAGGTTGCCACCCATAGTAAACGAATGGCCTTGTTGGGTTGTGGCTGGTTGTCTTACACCCCCTGCTGGGGTGCAGACATCATATTCTACATCCCCAGCCGATAGAACATATTGGCCCTACCAAATGTTTTCATTTCTCCTACCCTGTTGAGTGAGCGGCTTAGAATACACTGACTGTATCTCCTGAGGAGGGAGTAAGACTCTTCTCCCCCAAAAAGGAAGGTGAAGAGGATCCAATTCTGATAACTGTGTAGGCACCCTTTTAATGCTAAAATTTCCATTCTGATCCTTGTTAGGGTCCCACTGTCTTGAAAATTATTAGTATTGGATAGGAATACTTGAAACTATGTAACCGTGTGCAAACAAATAATAATTATAGACAAATTGCCATGAACGTTAAGAATGTACAGATTATAATCCAATATTTACAAATGAATTGAATTTAGGTATTAGATAACCCATAAGGAGTTGATATGCCATAAAAAGAAATAAACCAAACTGTAATCAATAAAAAGTTTTGTTTTTTTTTTACTGCTGGCAAATTTTTCCCACCAGTTTTAGCAGGGCATCTTTTCTGAAGTCTGAAGGACAGCAAGTCTACTCAGACCTCCAGGACTTTACTAAGTATCCTAGCTGATTTTAGCCATGCTGTGGTCTGGATGGTCTCTATTCTTCCTAATTCTCATTTCCTTCCCCCTTTCATTCAGGAATGACAAAATCCACTCGGTGACAAGTTCTTTTCTTCTGGCTGGAATTGGGGGATCCATTCATCTCAAATTCTCAAAGAATTTTCTCGTACAAATTCTGATTTTTGCATACGGTCAGATTTTAATCACTTGCACAGTTCCCAGTGCATTACCTTTCTCACCGACTCATGCCTAGTCAAATATTTGTGCCAGTTTACAGTATTTGCTTATGTGATGAACTGTTTCATCTCTCTCACCACATAACTACCACTTGTTATTCTTCTGTGTTTTGCTTTGACATAATTGGTTTTGCTATTAAAAAAGAAAATATAAATAAAAGAGAAAAAAAAAATTCTGTTTCCCTTTTCAGATGTCCACTTTTTAGCCATATCCAGGTGATCCCGTATGGTTCTTACTACAATTATTATTGCTCTTTCAACTCTCAGGCTAGGTCTAAGTATTTGTCTATAACTACAGGAAATTTGTGAGGATACTAAAAGTGTTTTGTACTTGTGCCTTTATTTAGAGTGTTCTATATATATACTAGCAAACTTATTCCCTCCTTGCTAGGTACAAGTATTTAAGTTCTAGTGTAATAAAACAATAGAATAACAAAATCAAATAATGCATAAAAAGATGACAATTATTTAATTTTAATTAATTTCTATATGAAATTATATTTAGACTTGATTTTTATTCATTTGTGACTAAAACAATGAGAAATCTATAACAAAAAGTAATTATTAAACCCAGTTGTGTTAAAACAGAATGCAAATTATCTACACCGTATACTAATTCTTGGTGATATATCTCACACACACACACACACACTGCAAGTTTTTAAATGCATTAATATTATGGACTATTTTGAGACAATTCCAATTTGGCTAGACTTTTATTTCAACATCACATCGTTAATAAATAAAATGCTAATTAAGATTAATGATTATTTTGTATTCATTGAGAATTGAGATTTACCAATCATGTTTTGGCAGGTGTCCTAATCCTGGTACTAAACTGCATCAGAGGGTGTTGCTTCATTACTAGAGTTTGGGTACTGTCAAGTACTCCTTTATTATCATTACTCCCAGGTCCACTCTGACCTGGGGAGGTTGTACCTGTTAAGGTCCAATCTATAGGTCAAACAGAACTGTTCATAAGTTTTTTGAAACCATACAGTTGTGTAAGTTATTAGTATTAGATAGGAATACTTGAAACCATTTTAAACTGTGTGCAAACAAATGAGCTCTAACTCGTATAAAAATAGTTCCCGAGAAACTATTTGCTTAAAATCCTAAAACTGGATTTAGAATTAAATAACCCACAAGTGTTGATATACCACAAAATACCAACCAACATCATGCTCTGGGGTAAGGTTATATTAAAGTACTTGATGGGTGGGTGGGGGTAATTGGTTTGATTGCTATCGCTTTTCAACAGCCTCCCCTGGCGAAGTAATTACTAAGTTGAGGCAGAAGGAGCAATTTATTATTTCGCATTCCTCTTTTTGTACTGACTTTTTGTCTCTTTAAAGAACTTTCTTTCGGTCATCTTTTGCACATCTAAAACTTTAGTGAAAGAAAATTCTTATATTTATTGCAAAACTCTGGGTCAATAAAGTTTTCATTATTTCTATTTGATTACAAGTTTTATTTCCTCGTATTAAAGGGAGTCCCCCATGGCATAAAAACTGAAGTTTTGGACTTCAAACAAAAAACTGAAAACCATCTTATTATTGAAACTTTCAATCACGACACTCTGGATGTTCTAGGCTCCTGTTCTAGAGAGTGTAGAGTTGCCTTTCATTGGTTTGGATGGGTCAGGTTTTATGGTATATCAACCATTATAGGTTATTCAATGCCTAATCCTGTTGAGTCGTATTAAATATCAAATTTGTTGACACATTTTATAAATTAAATTTTTAAATGGCCCCAGGGCCTTTTTTTTTTTTTTTTTTTTTTTTTTTTTAAAACAGTTAAATGGTTTAAAGTATTAGTACATGAATAATTTCATTTACAATTATTTGCACATATTTAAATGGATATACGTATGATTTGTAAGTGATGGTTTGATTTGCTTTTATGGCATATCAACCATTGTAGGTTATTTAATCTTATATAATGATTTGTAGATCTCTTTAGATGACCCAGAGGTCATTCTTTTTCCACACAGTTTAATGGTTTCAAGTATTTCCATCTAATATGAATAATTCTATTTACTATTAATCATTTGTTTGCACATGGTTAAATGGATATACATATGATTTGTAAGTGAATAGTTTGTAGGTAATTTCATTTTTAAATGAGTTAGAACTAATTTGTTTGCACACTAGTATTGCTATTGTTTCTACACATTTAAATTGTCAAAGTTTTATTTCTAATAATTCAATTTAACATAATTTATTTGTTTGCACAAAGTTTAAATGGTCAAACAATTCTATTTGACCCCGAGATAGGACCCTATCAGGTACTACCACTCCAGGTCAGAGTAGACCTGGGAGCAATGACAAAGTACTTCCCATTCCCCAATCTTGAAGGCTGGAGTCTCACCATTAGATTGTTTAGTGTCATGTCAGGACACTCAATGGGGTGGGGGGGGGTCTTACACCTCTACTAAGATGCTGTCAGTGTATTCTACAGCTCCAGCCAATTAGGATGGGCTTCATTACTTCCTGAGGAGTCTCAGTGGTGTAGTGGGTAACATGTGGGACTGCGACATAGTTAGCAAGTTTAAACTCCAGTTGCATTATTGCGTTCACTTTTGGACTAATGCCCTTGAGAAAGGTTAGAACTCCTTTATCTTCTCCAGCAATAGGTTAAATAGTACCATTACAGTTCAACAAAGATGACTTTAGATAATCCACAAAGGTTGATGTCTTTAAACAAAACCAATCATTACTCACCCCCAGAATGGAAGTTCCTGCTAAATTTCCATCAAGGGGGTCAAATACACAAAAAAATTTAAATGTGGATGTAAAATGAATGATTCCCAACCCTCTTAGCTTAAAATAATCCAAGACAGGTTGACATGTCATTAAAATTAGTCTAACCATCATTGTTTTTTGTGTTAGGGTGTTTAAATCCAAACACCCTAACAATGTTGAAACGATGGAAGACCATTTTATTGCGGATCTTAGATAAATTATCCTTAGTGTACATGATGTTAGAGATAAAAACTTTTCACAAAATGCCAACTGAAAAACTAGAAATAATCTTTTTAACCCAGTCAGTTAGGGGAGGGGGCTGTAGAATACACTAATTGCCGCTCTGCAAGGGTGGTGGAGACCCTCCCCACCACTAATGAGTGTCCTAGATATGATGCTAAACAATCTGATGTCAAGGCTCCAGTTCTGGTTATCCGGGGAATGTGGCATGCCCCTTCATTGCCATTGCTCCCAGGTCCATCCTGACGCGGAGTGGTAGCACCTGATAGGGTCCTGTTTATTTGTCAAATAGAATTGTTTAACCATTTGACAGTGTGCATACACATTACTTATGTTAAATTGAATTGCTAGAAATAGAATTCTTAGACCTTTTAAATCTGTGTAAACAAATGCTTGAGGGTAATTGTTAAAGATGCCTAGTTAAATTGAGACTAGGTAGAGTGTTCACCAATGGTCCAGGAGACCCGGGTTCAATCCCAAGTCATGTCATACCAAAGACATTAAAAATGGTACTTGATACCTCCTTGCTAAACACTCAGCAATATAAGGTATATATCAAGGGTAAAGTGGAGCAATCCAGGGAAAGGAGTAGCACCTTCCCCTCCACCTTGATTTAGTAGCTATTGAAAAGGGAGCCTTCTGGTCGCCCACTTTTACTTTTAGTTAAATTGTTCAGAGTATGGCTATGCGTAAATCGATGAGTAATATTGAATAGAATTATTAGTTTTGAATAGCAATACTTGGATGCCTAAATTGAATTGTTTGCATTTACATAGCAATGCTGAAAATCATTTAACTGTACAAATAAAAACTGTTTTTGTAAGATAGCAATATTTGAAACCATTTGAGTGCAAATAAATGAACTCCGACTCCAAATAAATAAAATATATAACCATTTTTACCCGTAACGGTTGAATCAGAGCAAATTATGAGATGGCAACCTGAAAACTAGTCAGTTGCTGGTGGAGCAGATATAATGTTGCAAAGCCCAAAATCTATGATATTTAATAAGTATATGCAAACAAATGAGCTTTGGCTTGTTTAAAAATGTTATCTAAAAACTATGCATTTACAAATATATACACACACACACACACACACAGAGGATTTGGCATTAAATAATCTACAATTGTTGATATGCCATAAAACCCAACCCAACCAAATCATATATATTTAATATATATGTATAAAGAGGATTTGGCATTAAATAACCAACAATTGTTGATATGCCATAAAATCAAACCAACTAAGTTTGTTTATTGGTATATCTTAATCAACCCCCTCCCTACAAGCAGGATGTGACACAGGGTCAATTTTTTTAAACAGTTTAACAGGTTTGATTTTAATTTTCTTTCTCCTACACTGGTTGCCATACCAAGGTTAAAGAGCCTAATCTGCCCTACTATTTACCCCAAGCTAAAGGGGAATAGTTGGATTCATCCCTTTTGCCAAGGGCATTAGCACTATGAAATACAAACTGCTTCATCCAGGATTTGAACTTGGTTCACTATGTTCATTTCTTACAACAATAACCACAAGCACCTCTTAATTGGTTAATGACATTAGGAGTGTTTAGTTTAAATCAACTTTCCTAAAAATATCTTTTCATTTTATGGTGATCTTTCCTGGAAAGAGGGTATCATGCAACCACTTGCTTCCATGACCTCAGAAATTGAACAATGGAATAAAACAGGTCTTACATTTGAGGCAAGTTGCATGTTTCTCCTTTCTTCCCCCCCCCATCGGCCTGGATTGACATAGCAGTTATCAGTGACTGTTATAAAAAAAAACAAGAATAAATGTTACTCTTATCTAAAGTGTGTGTGCGCGCGCGCATGCTGTAGAAATAATGGAAGTTCTTAGTGGTGGCCTATTCTGGACAAGCACTGAAACTTCAAACTTTTCCGGTTTGAATGGCTCCTATCACAGGTAAAATTATCATCTCGACATCCAGGACCAACAGACAATAGAATTTTTTTTTTTCTTAATATATAAAAACCTTTTAAAAAAAAAAAAAAAAACTCTCTCTCTCTCTCTCTCTCTCTCTCTCTCTCTCTCTCTCTCTCTCTCTCTCTCTCTCTCTCTCTCATCAGGATTTTAAAGCCTCTTATTGTTACCATCGCCACCACCTCTTCATCTTTCTCCTGAAGTCATTTACTTAAGGTAATCATTGTCTTAAAGAGATAATCCACCAGGAAGGCTATCTGTAATTGCCTGGGATAATTTCTATTGCTACAACCGAGTAGCGTTCTCTCTTATATCGTCATCCAGTCGGCTGGGGTTGTAGAATACATTGACTGCACCTCTGCAGAGGGGCAAAACCCTAAATGGCTCTAAACAGTCTGATGGTGAGGCTCCAGTTTTGCTAGAGTTTTAGGAAATGCAGAGTACTCTTTCATTGCCATCACTTTCAAGCCGACTGGAGTGGTAGCACCTGAAATGGTCCTATCTATGGGTCGAATAGAACTGTTTGAAATAGAACTTTGATTATTTAATCGTGTAAGCAAATGACTGATGTTTAATTGAATTGTTAGTGATACATAGCAATACTTGCAACTATTTAACTTTGACTTGTGTTCACAAATCATACATATCTGATTTATGTATAAACCAGATTTGACATTAATCAACCTACAATGGTTGATATATCATAAAACCACACCAAATCATATTTGATATACATGTATAAAGAGGATTTGGTATTAAATAACCTACGAGGGTTGATATGCCATAAAACTAAACTCTTAAATCTTCTATTAGTTATTTGTTGCTTTTCAAGTGTATCGTCTGCCATGACACATCAATAATGGCACATTGTATCAGAATATTTGACAGAACAATAGTATTAAGATGCTTTGGACTTTGGGGGAGGGAAGCAAATTCCAATCCAGTTTGTAAATGAATAAGTATAAAGTCTTTGTTTGCTCTCAACCTAATTGTAATTGTTGAATACTTTTTATTGATTACTTCCCCTTATTTTCAATTGCTATATAAAAGGGGTCTGAAGGTAGCCTTTTATGCAAGTAAAAATAAGAGGGGGGGAAGGTCCAATGCTAAAGTTGCTGAACTCAACAGTAAGAATAAAGTTTCTGTCTTTTTGCATCACTTTTATAATTTTGTTATATTTTATTTTTATTCATAATCTTTTATGCCAAATTTTATCATGGACATTTATATACAGTTTCTTCTGATATGTAATTGTGTGATGAGAAAACAACTTTTTGTTTTTCAATTGTTCTCAACTCTTATCAACCTGTTGTCATCAGGAAAAGTTTTTCTAAAGAAAACTTTTTTTCTTAAAACTTTTACATCTTTAAAATAATCAATATGCCACAAAAGAAACAAGAAACAAATTGAATAATTTTTTTTTTTGCATCCAAATGTCTTCAACAGACCATTTTATAATCCATGATATCATGAACATCTGGCAGTGAGATCTACACATAGAAAATATTTAAGCATGGCCAGGTGTGTTTCAAATTAGCTGTAACTATTTTAATCTGATATTTAACTTTATCATTTGTTTATTTAGATATTTGTGTCAGCCTATTTCTGTCTTAGTTCAGTTGACTGTAGAATCTACTGACTGCATCTCTGCAAAGGGGTAAGGCACTCCCTCACCAACAAGTGTCTGAGATATGACATTAAACAATCTAATGGTGAGGCTCCAGTAATGCTGGGTACTCTGGGAAATGCAGAATACCCCTTCATTGCTATCACTCAAGTCCACTTTGGCTACAAGTAGTAGCCCCTAATAAGTTTTTATCTATAGGTCAAATAGAACTGCTTGATGGTGTATAAACAATTGAATTATGCAAAATTGAATTGATATTGAACTGTTTGATTGAATAGTGTGAAAACAAATGTTTGATGTCTTAATTGGATTGTTAATGAACTTGGAACTTTTTAACTTTGTTGACAAATCGTGTGTGTGTGTGTGTGTGTGAATAAACTGGATTTGGCATTAAATAACCAACAATGGTTGATATGCCATAAAACCAAACCAATCCATCTTATTTTAAAGCAATGTTTTGATGTTATTCTTTCATCTGTGTTTTTATTATCTATATTGTCCAATGAATTTTTTTTTTATTTTTTTTTTATAAACTTTGTATCTGTTAAAATCATGGTGATTTGAGCAGAAATGTTGTTCTCTAAGTATTAGTTTTATTGTAATCCATAGATTTGATTCTGTGTCTTATATAGCACATTCACCCTGATTATTTGAACTTTTCGAGGAAAGTAATGATAGAATACTTTTTAATATATATGTATATGTGTGTTTCAGGTTCTTGTTAGGAGTGGGGGAGTTATTGAAACTTAGCTCTCCCTAACCATTGGGAGACTGTATTTACCAACCTGGATGTGACAAAAATCAATATTTAAACTTAGATACGGCCATTTACCTCCGATCTCTAAAACCATACAAATAAGATGAAAAAGACATGGGACACTACTGTAGGAGCAAGGAGCGATATTCTTCTATGGACGTGCATGTGTCGGCAAACCTGCCAGAACTTATCTACATCAACTTTGTACAGACACCAGATGTAATTTGGAAAACCTGCCAGGAGCAATGGACTATAGGCACAAATAGGGAGGATTAGGAAATTCATACTGGCAGTGCAACTTGATATCTGGCTTGAATTCTATTTTCCTTCTCCAAGATCAGTTGCCATACCAGCACTCAAGAGCCCAGTTTTCCTTACTAATTACCCTGGGCTGGAAGAGATGGATTCATGCCATTCCCAATTGAGTGAAATGCATACCACTTTATCCAGGATTTGACCTTGGCTTGCTGAGACTGTTTCCTTTGATAATAATCATTCTGATACAAAAACCCACAATACATCTATTTTGGGGGTTTATTTTGTTTTGAACAAATGTTTTGTTATATATATATATATATATATACCAACCCTCTCTGCTCAGGCAGGATATGATACAAGGTCAATTTTTAAGCAGTTTAACAGGTTTGAATTCAGTCTTCCTTCTCCTAGACTAGTTGCCTCAACAAGGCTGAAGAACCCAGTCTGCCCTATTTACCCATAGCTAGGTGGATAATAATTGGATTCATACTCTTTCCCAAGGGTATTAGTGCTATGTGAAATGCAATCAGTTTTATCCAGGGTTTGAACTTTTGTCACTGTGTCCATTTCCTATGACAATAACCATTACACCATGGGCACCCTAGGGTATTAGTGTTGAAATATATATAACACTAATGCCCTAAGGAAAGGCATGAATCTCTGTTCTTTCTCCAGTTATGGGTTAATAGGAGGGCAGCTGGGCTCTTTAGCCTTGGTATGGCAACTAGCCTAGGAGAAGGAAAACTCTGAATTCAAACCTGTTAAATGCTGCATAGACCTTGTTGCATTCTGCTCACATATATATATATATATATAATGGGCAACTCCAAGAAGGAAAAGTATTGGATGGTTAATTTTTTTTTTTTTTTTTTTTTTTTTTTTTTTTTAATACAGAACTGAAAAAAAACTTTCCTATCAGTCTTTTTTGCTTAACATTTCATTGTTTGCTTTTGTTGTTGCAATTGGGAGATGACATGGTCTGTAGGTCAGAAGCACGGATCATTCTCAGAAAATGATAAAATGGGTTTGTTGGCAGGTGTGGTGGTGGTGGGGGGCAGTGAGCCATTTTAATCAATTTCAGATCTATATTTTATCTCTGTGCCTTGTGTTTATACAATAAGCTTCTCGGAAGAGATTTTTATCTTTCTAATTATCCACCTTTCCATCACTCAGCACTTATGTGTTCGCTTGATATCTGTTTGTTTTGGTTTAATTTATGATATGAGAAAACTGCTGTGGTAACCATGGCTTAATGACATGAATTCTATTTAGAAAGGAGTGGTTGGTTTTAAATCTTGCAACCCTTATTAGATCTAATGTAAGTTTTTTGTTTTTGTTTTTTTTTCTTGTGGAGTTTTCTTTTTCGTGCTAGAAATTAAAGTGATATTAACATACACATGACTTAGTAATTCTAAGTTGTAACTGTGTTGGTACTACTGTATGGTTGCACCACGTGGACTTTTAACAATGTGTAGAGAAAAAAAGCTAGGTGAGAACTACACAAGGATGTCTGCAAGCAGCACAACTACAAAACAGCAGCTGTATGGCCACTTACATCCCATCTCACAAATCATCAAAGATAGATGAACTAGATATTCTATGTGCTGCTCAAGAAGTAAGGAACTCAAAGTGATGTTCTATGAATTCCTACACATGTCAACACTAGTGTGGACTGGCCAGCAAAAATTTACATTCATCAGATCTGTGTGAACCTTGGATGCCGTCTAGAGGACTCACCAAGAGAGACATCCAATAGGGATGGATGTAAGAATCAAGGTAATCTATGCTCGCGTCATGCATTGATAACGAATGATAATCATTTGTAAATGAGTTCGTCTCTATATTCCCCTCATATCGTATGAAGATGTTTTGTAATATATTCACAAATGAGCCCAGTCGACTGGAACGGTAGAATACTATGACTGCATCTCTGCAAAAGAGTAAGACCCCCCCCCACACACACACACCCTATGAATGTCCTGATATGACATTAAACAATCTGATAGTGAGGCCCTAGTAATGTTGCGACCTCGGAAAATGCACAGTACCCCTTCCTTGCCATTGCTCCCAGGTCCACTCTGGGCTGGGGTGGTAACACCTGATAGGGTCCTATTTATGGGTCAAATAGAAAATTCAAACTGAGAGTCAACAAATGAATTATGGTAAATTGAATTGTTTGAAATAGAACTGTTTGATCATTTAACTATGTAAACAAATGACTGATGCTTAATTGAATTGTTAGTGATACATAGAAATATTTGGAACTATTTAACTTTGTTGACAAATCACATATGAGAGAGGAATAGACCAGGTTTGGCATTAAATAACCTACAATGGTTGATATTCTATAAAACCAGACCAAACTTATTTGGGGGTGTCCTCATGGTGTAATGGTTAAAGCCATGGACTGCGGAATCGTAGTACGCGAGTTTGTACTCCAGTCATGCTATTACGTTCTCTTTCGGGCAAATACCCTTGGGAAAGGTATAAACCCCCTCATCCACCCAGCTATAGGTTAAATAGTACCACAACTGTTCTTCTAGGAGAATGGCTTTGGCATTAAATAACCTGCAAAGGTTGATATGCCATTAAACAAAGAAAGCAAACCTATTCACAAGCAAACCATTACTAAGAATTTGATATTGATTCTCTGTGGCAACCCAGTACCACTCTTTCATCATTAAGAGGCTTGTATACATTCAAGTGATGTTTTATTTCCGTCCAAATAAAGACCGGTTTCAAATTTTGTGTCTGAGGCAGATCTTTCCCTACTGAACAATTTTCATCTGTGTATTATCCATAGCTAAATAACTCAGTCAGATCATGGCGGCATTTTTTTTATTTTCTTTTCCCTTTCTTTGCCATTTGGCCTTTTAACTTTAGAAATTTCATCATTAGGCTTTGGCTCTCACCTGATACAAATACTTCTAACAAGCAAATACCCCTTTGCCAAAATCTTAGGATCTCACCCAACAGAGCTGCTGGTCTCTTTTGGCTAAAGACTACTAATACCAACTGACCCAACTCTTTCTCTCACAATCCTCTTTTTCTACGTGCATGTATCTCTCTCTCTCTCTCTCTCTCTCTCTCTCTCTCTCTCTCTCTCGTCAATGCAGTCAACTAGCAAGAAATGCTGCAGTGTGTACACAAAACCAGGAAATGAAGAGTGTCGGTCAGTTTGATTGAGAAAAGTGACCACTTGGCAACTGTGGTTCAAAAGGGGTGGGTGGGAAGCTGTGTTCTCGCTTCAATAGCCGTTCGGCCAACAGCAATTAAGTATTATTGTAATCTTTTCTTGGCTGACCCTCTTTCTGATGTGAACAGCCAAATTTGCTTGACCACTCAATGGAATCGGCTCTTTAAAGATGGTCAGTGGCCATTGCCGAAATTCTTCATGCCTCATACATTACTGGTCATTGACATTGGTCATTTCCTTTTTTAAATATTTTCCGTCTGACTCTTTTGTGAGGGTAACATTTTCTAAATGCCATATTGAGTTACTTTCTTAGGTACTGGGATAAATTCTCAAAGCAAATGTCTGAATAAGCTTAGTCTGGCTCAAAGATTCAATAACAAGGGAGCTCCCTGGCAAAAATTGTAAACAGCTTATTAATGATTATTTTGTCATGGGTGTTTATGGGGTGGGCTGAAAAGTTCATAAACTGATGTCATATCAGCTGTTGATGACTTTTGACAAATGGAATCCAAGCACTGCAACACTGATGGAAGAAGTGTAAACTGCAAGAGGGATTATGTTGAAAGATTAACTTCATTTAACATTTCAGGAAAACATTTTGGTCTAATAAATGGCTGAAATAGACTGCGTTAAAGATTTTCCTAGTGAAGCCATTGAATTGCTATCATCAACATTCCAATTCATTTCTGCTCAGAATTCTCACTTAAAAAAAAAAATATTGATTTCTTTAAAACTTTGCAGACATGTATTGACTGGTTTGTATTTTCATTTAGGCATTTTAGAAAAGCAAAAATATCATCCTCTCATAACTCACAGCAAGAAGCTTTACTTAAGAGAACTTATCAATGGAATCAGTAGCCAATCCTGACTTGCTTTGCTGGCTGGACTTAGAATATGCAGACTGTATCCTCCCCAACTCCCAAACAGATCCTCCTCAAGAAAAGGGGTGTCCTGGATATGATGCTAAATAACATTTGATGGTGAGGCGCCAGTTCTGGGGAGAGTGGAGTTACTTTCATTATTATTATTATTCCATGTCCGTTCTGACTTGGAATGGTAGACTAAATAGATCTGTTTTGTTTATTTTTCTTTGAGTGGAGGAATTGTGAATTGGATTATCATGACCAGAAAATCCGGCAAACACCTACACATTACATATGGAAACACTGGACAGCTGTTTTGACCTTATTAGTTCTCATCAGCTGTGTATATCGTTATCTCACCACTGGAGATTGAACCAGCGATGACAGATTGCAGAGCCAAAACTCTACAACTGAGCTAACAGTCCATATCGCACACAAGTGACATCAAATTAACTAGACATTGTAATAGCACGGCCAATTGACCTAAATGTGTCTTGCAAGTTACATCCATACTCTTTGCAGAGGACATGGTCACCTCCAGCGCCACGTCTTCCCAAGAGGATTAGAAATACACATCTGTGTAATTATGACATCAAGGACAACGATATATAGATTTGTTTTGAAAAGTTATTAGTATTGGATATTCTCAAAGGGCATTAGCACATGATGAAATGCAAACAGTCTCATCTTGGATATGAAATTGGCTTGCAGAGTCTTTCCACCATTTGCTCCTCTCATGACATGTTGGTGGGGTAATTTGGAAGTTGCTCTTTTCATAGACTGGAGGCTTCACTGGGGCTAAAGAGACCACAGTACTACATAATTTCACCCAGAAGCTTCTAGTGAGTGAAAAGAAATGGTTTCATGCCTTCCTCAAAGACATTAGTATGAACTAGAGTAAACAGCTACTATTGCTAGTTTTCCATGACTATAAGTGACTATAACTATCATGTTATCAATGTATTATTGGCATTTCTAAACTCTGGTTTTGTTTTTACATATACAGCCTTGCCCAGTCAGCTGGGACCGTAGAATACACTGACTACTTCTCTGCAGAGGGGTAAGACCCCCCCCAACGTGTGTCCTGGATATGACATTAAACGATCTGATGGTGAGGTTCCAGTAATGCTTGAGCTTTGGGAATGCAGAGTACCCCTTAATTGCCATTACTCCCAGCTCCACTCAGGCCTGGCATGGTAGCACCTGATAGGGTCCTATCTATGGGTTAAATAGAACTAACGGCATACTTATGCTAAACCGAATTGTTTGATTAAACTGAACCTTAAACTTAGCGTGAAATAGAAATGTTTTTGACAATTAAACCGTACTTACATTTAAACTGCGTACTTATGCTAAACTGAATTATTTGAAATGAACTGTTTTTTGACATTGAAACTGTATTAACACTAAACTGAATTGTTTTACAGAACTGTTTTGACATTTAACCGTGTGTAAAGAAAATCTGTACTTATACTAAACTGAATAGCTCAAAATGGAAATGTTTTTCACAATTAAACTGTACTTACATTTAAACAGTGTGCTAATGCTAAACTGAATTATTTGAAATTGAACTGTTTTTGACATTGAAACTGTACTTACACAAAACTGAATTGTTATTTAACTGCTTGAATAAACTGAATAGTTTGAAATAGAAATGTTTTTGACAAACTGTGTACTCATGCTAAATGGAATTGTTTGAAATAGAACTGATTATTTACATAAAAATGGATTTGGCATCAAATAACCCGACAAAGGTTGATATGTCATAAAAACCAAACCAAACGTACATAGCCCTCCTTGGTAGCTAAAATTTGTAACTAAATTGAGTCATACTGTGACAGTATAACAAATATCAATATATTACAAAAATGGTCAGTGTGTGTGTGTGTGTGTGTGTGTGTGTCATATATAATGGCACATCATAGCATGATTTTTGTTAGAACTATACACTTAAAATTATGACAGAATGAATTAATTTCCAGCCAAATTTGCAAAGTCATAATTTTGATTGGAATTTTTGTTTTCAATCCTTAAAGTTCCCATCCCAACAATGAAATGCTAATTAGGATCCTTGACAGTTCATTTTAAACAATATGCAGATATTTTAGAACTTATGACAATATTCAATCTATCCCTATCAGATTTCAGACATGACTAATGGATGATGTGATAGCTGTGTGAGTGGTGCAGGGGAGGGATTATCCTTATCTATTCATAGGATAATCCTCATTTCCTTTTTGGCTCCAGTTTAACATTATTTCATCATCGTCTATTTAAACTCTGTCTCTAATATAACAAAACACTGTTTATTTACAAGTGATGCAACAGGTCTCTCAATAACAATGAAAGATTTCATTATTTATTAAAATACATGACTCATCCCACACAAAATCAAATATTTCTCTTGAAATTTACTAAGCTCCATTCATTGTATCAACTATTGTGAAGTGACTACCCTTTTAGGTGTTAAGCAAACTTATCACGATTTTAGTGATTTAATGGGAAATTGGACATGTGTTTTATTGTCACTTTTTTTTTTTTTTTTTTTTTTTTTTTTTTTGTCTCCTTTGGCTGATTTTTTCTATTCTTCAATGGCTCCATGCTATCTTATGTTCTCTGAGTGCGCACATTTTTTTAATTCACTTTTGATAATGGATTCTAACTTGATGTGGAAATCAGGAGTGCCCTTCAGACCACCAAAGGGGAAATAACCCAGATCAGTTGAAAATTCTACACCTAATTTAAAGTTGAAATCTAACTTCTAGGATTTTAATCATCTGACTTTACAATCTTCCAGTGATAACCAAGCTTTCAACTGTCCTTGAAGGTCATTACATGTCAATTAAACCAAGTTAAACCATAGTATTTCCCAGCTGTTTAACAATTTGAATTTTACACTACGTGCCAAATAAGATCCACTTATTTAACAACTTTTTCCCATTACTCTGTAATTATACTTGATTGATGATAAATTGCAGATTCAAAATAACAGAATTTGGATGAAAGATTATTTTAAGCAATACGAAAACCTGACAATTCTTATTTTAATTTACTTTATTTGGTCTTTGTTTTACTTTAACCTCATTTTCTTTTTGGATGAAAGATTAAAATGGGCTATAGAAAAACTCATGGAGTATGGACAATTGGATGAATGTGATATTCAAATTGGCAGAACGATTATTAGTTTAGGAATTTTAGCCGAAGGCATGAATCTACACCTCCCTTTCAGCTGGATGCTTAACATACTATAATGGTTTGCAAGTGAGGCTAGAAATTTGTTAATGAGTCAATCTTGGACTGAGCTTGCCTCCAATTTTTCTTTGCAGTCATTCTAAAACATTGAAAACTGTCATCCAAAGGGAAATGGTTTGTCACTGGGAACAATAAGACAGCTGGCCATATACTGCAATAGGTACAGAAAAATCTCTAACATAATTTAAAATTTCCCAAGAATGACTGTAAACATTCCTGAAATTTTGGTTTAAATCACTTTTAAAACTGGAGCTTTAGTTGTCTGGACAGACACAAGTAAATTTATAAAGTTTTTATTTTATCTTTTATTTTTTTAGTTGAGGAAGGGGCGGGGAGACATAGTTTGAATCATTTTCCTTCTCTTTGATTTGTTGGCTTGAGCCTGATCAGCTTCTTCACCCCCCCCCCCAACCACCACCAGCTGAGAGGAAGAATTGTTATTTACTAAGCTGAGCTCAAGGCCAGATTTATGTGGCACCTAGTGAGAATTAAACTTGCAAATAAATCTTCACTTGCAAACTATATGTTAAGCATACAACAAAGGAAGGAATAGATTAATGCTTTGGTTAAAATTCCTAAACTATCATTCTGCCACATATCACTCTCTCTTAGGTTTTCATTCATTTTAACTTTCAAATGTTGAAAGTGCCTTGATAAGATTAAAATTGCCCAAAATGAGTTAAAGAAAATAATGCTATTAGAAAATGTGTTTTTTTTTTGTTTTTTTTTTTTTCTCTCCCCTTTCATTAGGCTGACATTTCTGGAAGTAAATTTCTCAATGGCCTCCCTCCCAGCCGAATTCTAGGATAAAATTTCCAGCCATTTTGTCTTTGCATCTCCCGCTTCTACGTTTATTCTTTTGTGAAGCTGTTATTACAATAAATTTGACAATTCCAAACTCTGATTTCATGAAACGTGTTGAATGTGAAATTATAAAATTGTGTCCAATTTTTGGGGCGTTTGAAGAGTTTCTGTTGACAGATGACAACTACCGGAATGAATTTTGCCGAGTCTCTGACAACGAAAATATTTAGGGGGGGGGTCGTTTCTCTTAATAGTCCCTCATCCAGTAATGATCATGTGACTAACATTCTACTTATTACAACTTTCATCTCTCAAGATCATTATCCCTCCTTCACTATTTTTTTATTTTTTTTCCCCTTTCTTCTGCTTACTGTTTCTGTTAGTTTTATAAACCATAAAATATTCAAATGTTGTTCAAACTTACTGACAGAATTTTCTTAATTTCAAGTGATTGATTTTCTTTTTTTTTTCTTAGTCTGTTTCAAACTTTGACCTTTTTATGATAATTGCATTTTTACATTAGAATTCAACGTTTTACAATTTTATTTATTTTTATTTATTATTTTTTTAAATTATTTATTTATTTTTTTTATAGATATCCATATTTACCCAACCCCTCTGCTCGGGCAGGATATGAGACAAGGTCAATTTTAAGTGGAGTTAAACGGGTTTCACTTCAGAGTTTTCCTTCTCCTAGACTAGTTGCCTCACCAAGGCTGAAGAACTCGGTCTGCCCTACTATTTACCCATAGCTGGAGGGAGAATTGGATTCATACCTTTCCCAAGGGTATTAGTGCTATGTGAAATCCAATCACTCATTCAGGATTTGAACTCATGTCCATTTCCTATGACGATAACCATTACACCACGGGTACATATTTTCTGTTGAATATTTTTGTTTTTTTATTTTGTTGTGGTAAATAATCTTTGATTCAAGACGCAGATGACCTCAGTTTTCAAAAGATACGAAATACAACTGATATTTGAATTAAATTTTGAAAAGATGAAAATCTTTTTGATCTTGATAAATAGAATAATTTTTTTTCTATGAGGAATTCTGTTAAAAATTTTGACTAGTTTTTGTTTTCTTTTAACCAGTGAAATTATTTCACATACCATGACTTTATGCCAGGCCTTACAGCCGGCTAGGCTGCTTAATTATACAGTATTTGAAATATCATATAATCTTTATAGACATTGTCTCCTCATAAAATGTATAGGCATGCCCAATATTACCTTTAGCCTTGAAAAATTGTTTCCCCCCCACTCCTATATTTGCTATATTCAAAATTCAGTCAGAAAGGATAGATATTACAGGTTTGACTTGCCAAAAGTTTGTTTGGTTTGCATCAGCCAGATTTTACTTGTTACTCATTATTCGCCTTTTACCTTTTTTGAGTGCTTACATCTTGGATATTACTTTTCTGCCAAATTACATATGATCTCCATTACAGATTCACATATATTACATAATATATACATGACTAGCAAAGGCATGGACTGCTATCAATAGGCTATCAGTCATATGGAAGTCAGACCTGACCGATAAAATAAAACGCAGTTTCTTCCAAGCAGCTGTCATGTCGATATTACTATATGGATGCACTACATGGATGCTAACTAAACGTATGGAGAAAAATCTTCATGGCAATTACACAAGAATACTGCAAGCAATATTGAACACGTTCTGGAGGCTATACCTCACAAAATAGCAGCTGTACAGACATCTACCACCCATCATGGAAACTATCAAAGTGAGATGAAACCGATATGCAGGTCATTGCTGGAGAAGTAAGGACAAACTAATAAATGATATACTTCTGTGGACCCTTTCACATGGACAAGGAAAGGCAGGATGACCAGCTAGAACCTACATACAGCAGCTCTGTGCCGATACAGGATGTAGCCCTGAAGACCTGCCAGAAGCAATGGATGATAGAGAAGGGTGGCGAGAAAGGGTCAGGGATATCCGTGCTGATGGCACGACATGATGATGAAAGGAGATCGTGCTTCAAAATTCCCTCCATATTTTGCCTGAACTTTTATGTCGCAGTGAGATGATCCGGACATGCGGGACACTGCTTGAGAAGGACAAACTCATAAGCGATATACTCGTGTGGACTCTTCATATGGACGAGCAAAGGCAGGACAACCAGCGAGAACCTATATACAACAGCTCTGTGGTGATACAGGATATAGCCTTGAAGACCTCCCAGGAGTGATGGACAACAGAGACGGGTAGAAAGAAAGGGTCAGGGAGATCTGTGTTGGCAGCACAACGTGATAATGATTATAACCCTTACTTAATATGTACTTTTACGTGGTACTTTTTTTTTTTTTTTTTTTTTTTTTTTTTTTATATCTCATCCTATGCCTTTTTAAACTTATCCTCGTAGTGTAATGGTTAAAGCGATGGACTGCGGAATCATAGTAAGCGAGTTCGAACTCCAGTCCCGCTATTACATTCACTTTCAGACAAATACCCTCGGGAAAGGTATGAACCCTCTTATCCTCCCAAATATGGGTTAAATAGTACCACTACTGTTTTTCTTGGAGAATCACTTTGGCATTAAATAACCTAGAAAGGTTGATATGCCATTAAACAAAGAAACCAAACCAAACCTTGGAATTTCATATCTACATTAGCAAATTATTGATTTGATTCTAATTTAGATAAAGCTAAGATCTACAAAAATAAATACTAATTTTTAAATTTCCACTCGCATATAGCACTGTTGTAAGAAAGTTGACTAATGTTTGACATAATTGTCTGCAACCCAGTTGCTTTTGTTACTTAATGGATAAAGCAGCTGATCTGAAAGACCAGGTCTTCCCCAGGACAAAAAGGAGTTTGAATTTAAATAAGAACTTATCCTTTGTTTTCTGAGTCATCATGTTCCTGGTTGAGAAATGACCCAAAATTTGTGTATTGTGTTTTTTAAAAAAAAAAAAAAAATTGGATCAAGATGATGGGGAGGGTTAAGAACTAATGATCAATTTGAATCGGTAAATTATTTTCTGTTTTCCTTGTCTTTCGGCCACCTTTTTATCTTGGAGTGAAGAATTGAATTTGTATTGTAATAATTGCCTCATTAAATTCTCTTGGAGAACCTAAAATTTTGCTAGCTTTCACTGGAATCAGACATCCAATGTTGGTAGTGTTCAATTGGCTACTAACCCTCCCTCACTCCAACCCCCATATCTCTTTTGTACGACTACTTTAGTATTTTGGTAATCTACCTTAAAACATGTTAATAATTGGTGAAATGGTGCAGTGCTAGAGACTCTTGTTCATTGAAGTAAGGAATGGGAGAGAGTCTCTTTCTCTTTCTCTTTTTCTTTCTTTCGTTGTAAAACCAGGGTCAATAATTTCAGGTATTATTACCCCAGTGCTTTTAATACAATAGTGAATAAAATGAGTCGTTAATTACTCTAATTAAGGCAGAAATAAATTAGGAAAAAAAAGCTGTTCCACTTTTTTGATTAAAATTAGAACAAATTTCTTTGTTTTGTATTTTTGTGGGGGGGGGGGTAAGCTTCCACTTTAAAATGGTTGAAATAAAAATCAAATTATTTTGTCTGGCGAAAAAAAAACTAAATTCCTATGACCTATTTTTATATTTTTTACTTTTTTCCTATCCTTTTCCTCTTTCCCGCCCTTAATCTTTTCCTCCTCTTCTCCCCCCCTTAATCTTTTCCTCCTCTTCTCCCCCCCTTAATCTTTTCCTCCTCTTCTCCCCCCCCTTAATCTTTTCCTCCTCTTTCCCCCCCATTTTAATCGTTTCCTCCCCCGCATTTTTTAATCGTTTCCTCCCCCGCATTTTTTAATCGTTTCCTCCCCCGCATTTTTTAATCGTTTCCTCCCCCGCATTTTTTAATCGTTTTAATCGTTTCCACCTTTCCCCCCATTTTTTAATCGTTTCCACCTTTCCCCCCATTTTTTAATCGTTTCCACCTTTCCCCCCATTTTTTAATCGTTTCCACCTTTCCCCCCATTTTTTAATCGTTTCCACCTTTCCCCCCATTTTTTAATCGTTTCCACCTTTCCCCCCATTTTTTAATCGTTTCCACCTTTCCCCCCATTTTTTAATCGTTTCCACCTTTCCCCCCATTTTTTAATCGTTTCCACCTTTCCCCCCATTTTTTAATCGTTTCCACCTTTCCTCCCATTTTTTAATCGTTTCCACCTTTCCTCCCATTTTTTTAACGTTTCCTCCTATTTCTCCCCTTTTTAAAATAGTTTCCTCCTCTCTACCACCCCCCTTCAGCGTGTAATGTTGTTCACTTTGAACAGATATCTTTGAAAAATGTATGAACCCCCCTTTCCTCCAATCAATCGGTTAAATAGTACCACTTTTGTTTTTCTAACAGGATGCCTTTAGCATTAAATAACCCACGAAGGTTGATATGTCATTAAGAATTTTAAATATATTCATCCCTTTTCAAGTTGTTTTGAATTCGGTTTTCTTTCTTTTTAGACGAGTTGTCCTACCAAGCTAAAGAGCCCAATTACTTATTTACTCGTATTTCATTCTCATTTTATTCTGACATGTCGTTTTCGAAACGAACATCGTAGTAACATAATATTTATGGAAGCAATGAATGTTTTATGCCCCAAAAACCCAAGTTCAGACAGGCCACCTCTCTCTCTCTCTCACTCACTCAGGAATAGTAAAGATTACATTGACACAGGAAACGACCTAAAATTAATTTTAAGGTTTCAAAACAGGAAGTTATAACTAAACTACCTTCACTGGTCTGATTCTAAATAAAATGGCTATGAGAATCTCTCATTTAACTGCCATTTTTGTTGGATGGGACACATTCTTCCTATTGCCTCCAAAAGACAAATTCAATCTTTTTGTAAGGTCACATTCAGGGTGGGACATATACCTCCCACATCTTAAGCTGTCATATGTGTAGTGCAAGTGAACTTAAGCAAGTGGTAATGGTAGCTCCATCTAGCTAAATTTTTTTTTTTTTCCAAGATTAGCTCTGTTACTTTCATGGGTTCGGCCGGCACATACTGCGTGTTTGCTGTTGAAACATTTGAATCTTTTTTTGCTCATTTCATGTTGCCTCAAAATGATGCTGTTCTGGAGAAAAAATTTTATCTTGATGACCGATTCTGACCTAACCTGAGAGGAACCAAAAAAAACTGGAACAATTAGATTCACAAGTGGAGGGGGGAAAAAACCTCAACAGCAAATACAGTATGCACTAGTCCAAGCTATAATTGTATCAATAAAACTTAAAACGAGCGTGGCATTTCTGCCATACCCTTACAGGAGTAAGTCTTGTCTTTAAAAATGTAATGATTGCGATAACTTGGAAGCACAATGTCCAGAGCATTTCAATGAAATGAAAGGTAAGTCCTTCTCCAAGACTTTAACTCTAATTGCTAAGTTTATTTCCTCTCAAAAACATAATCAACTTAAAAACAATTGACCTCCTATTAAAGATATAGACTATATTACCAACACCTTCGACCATCAAGTTTATACAAACTAAAAGCTTTGACATTTATATACATACACACGCATGCATAACAGAATTTAACACTCAATGACCCTTAAGAGATCAATTTGCCATAAAACCCAACCTAAACATTTGCATTTACAAATCGTGTGTGTGTGTGTAAAATCATCTAGTGCCATTAGCACGGATATCCCTGACCCTCTCTCGCCACTTCTCCCTATCGTTCATCGCCTCTGGCAGGTCTTCAGGGCTACACTCCCGTCTGCTGAATGTATGTTCGTGCTGGTCGTCCTTTTGCCCAGCCATATGTGGGGGTCCATAGGAGTACATCACTTATGAGCTCGTCCCTGCTTCTCCAGCAGTGTCCTGCATGTCTGGTTCGTCTAACTTGGATAGTTTTCGTGATTGGAGGCAGGTGGCCGTATAGTTGGTGTCTTGTGGGGTGTTGCCGCCAGGACTTGTTCAATATTGCTCGCAGCATTGTGTAATTGCCGTCTAGCTTCTTCTCCAGCCGTTTAGTTAGCGTCCAAGTAGTGCATCCATACAGCAGTATCGATACGATCGCTGCCTGGAAGAAACTGCGTTTCATTTTATCAGTTAGGTCTGATTTCCATATAATCGATAGCCTATTGATAACTGTCCATGCCTTCGTTAGCCGCGTGTCGATGTCCTCTTCGGTTCTACTAGTTTAGGAGGGGTACCGTCTAGTGTGGAGATGTCACCTGTTTGATTATAGCACATATATTCCGTTTTGTGTGCATTGACATGGAGGCCTATGCCTGCGGCTGCTCGTTCCAAACTATGCAGTAGTGTTTCGGCTTGGTTGGGTGTATTTGCCAGTATCGCTATGTCGTCGGCGTCGGTAATTGTTTTAGCGGGGTATCTTCTGCTTTTTTTTCTTTGTCAGCTCGAAGCCTTTTTCTCTGATTTTTATCAATCGATGTTCTAAGCACGTAATCTAGACAGATGATAAAGAGGTATGGGGTTAGCGTGTCTCCTTGTAGTACTCCTGCTACAATGTCGAAGTATTCTGTGTCTCCATCTGGTGAACATACTTTTACTTGGTTGATATGCCATTAAATCCAACCAACCAATTTCCCCAGAAAATAACTGTTACATCATAAGTACGTCTATAGGAATTCTCTTTTGTTTGAAAAGCAGAATTGATAATATAGAGACCATTAGAGGAAGAATTTTGAAATAGGTTGATAGATGGTAAATGGGAGACGGTGTTTGAAATCATTATCTACAAGTGTTAACGCGCATATATATATACTATATTCAATGATATTCTACTATATTATATTATAATTGTGTAGTTCGGCAGTAGTCGTTCATTTAAGCATGTTTCATTGAATAATAGACATTTTTGACTGTATAATTTAAGATTCTTTCAAGTTTCTTGATAAGTGTATTAGTTTCAGGTTGGAATTGGTAAATGAATTTCTCAAAATTGTCCCGAGCACTTTCAGACTCTTCATAGGCCATCATTAGGGGTTGTTTGCTTGTGTAAGGTATGTTGTTTTTGGTTTTTTATTTATTTATTTTTTTATTTTTTTTCAATGCGTTTTGAAAGTTTTTATAACATAACAAAAATATACGAACGCAGTTGGATAAAAACAGGGTAACTGATGTATTTAAAAAGGGACGATTATAGTGGTGTTTTCAACTAGAATTTTTGGAAATTTGGATTTAGGAATAGAATGGTTCTTACGATGTAAGGCAATAGAACTGGAGTCTTTAAGGTGCATTGAAGGCCGTGTAGAAAGAGTTGTTGTGGTAAGACCAATATACGCATTATGTTCTTTGGAGACACAGTCTCCCAGGGGACATTTAAACATATATACGACGTTGGTCCTATCAGGAAGTTTAGTAGTTGGGGAAGCGTTATTAGAAATAATTAGGTTGGAGGTTTTAAATTTCATGTAGTATATAATATCTAACTTTTTTGGTAGGGTCGGTAGGGAGAACATTTTTTTATGGATAAGGTTTTTTAATATTAATCAACTTCATAATAATGAAATTTGTTTTTTGTAATAAAGGTTTATTGATTGTTTATGGTTTAGGCTATTGTCTGTTAGGTTTATTAATGAATTGTTTAATTTCGGTATCAATAATGTAGTTGGGGAAACCCATTATTGATAAGGGTTTGTTTAATATTTTTAAGTTCGTTGAGGAAGATGGTTCGTGAGGAGGATAGTAATTTAGCTCTGGAAATAAGTTTTTTTTATAATTTATTCTTTTATAGTGGAAGAGGCATTCACTTTGGTAATTAAGGGTGCAGGGGTTAATGTTAGTATTTCTTTTTTTTTTTTTTTCTTTTCTTATGTGGAGGTGATAAATCTATCATTGTGTGCGTGTCTATTAGAACACCTAGAAATGGAGTTTTATTATTGATTTTGATTTCTTGTGTAACAAAAAAATGGGTCCCAAAACTGACCTCCACCACTATTCCATCCTGTTATATATCTATGACCATTGGGATTATAAAAGTATTTTTCGTAAAGTATTGGAATTGATTTTGAGTGGAGGGAGGGTTGGATGGTGGTAAATATTATTTATAATTATATTGATTGTTTCTAGAACTGGAACATTTGTGAATAAATTTTCCATGTCTAGAGAGGATATTATTCCTTTGTTTTGGTTTGTGGGTTTTAAGGATTTTGATAAGTTCTTTTGTAGATTTGATGCTATAATTATGGAAAAGGTGTGGGGTAATTAGATCATTAATAGTTTTTGTAGGTTGATATGTAGGTGTAGTTACCTGTGAGTCATAATATTTCGATGGCTGTTTTTATTCTCATCTACAGAAGCCACCCTTATAGATGAGCAGCAGTAGTTCCCCGATCGAACTATTCGATCCTGGCCATTGAACCGTAGGATACATGCACCCAGGACCTGGTTAGGCGTTGCATTGAGCCGTCAGAGGGGTTTATCCGCTTACCTTTACGTCTGCCATGCTGCTTCCCATGGCTTTCGAAAATAATTTTTTTTTTTCACTTACCGAGGAAGCAGTGTCTCATCAACCGAGACAGACATGAACACGCGACTAGCAAAGGCATGGACAGCTATCGGGAATTTATGGAAGTCTGACCTGACCGATAAAATAAAATGAAGTTTCTTCCAAGCAGCGGTCGTGTCGATACTGCTGTATGGATGCACTACATGGATGCTAACTAAACGGCTGGAGAAAAAGCTTGACGGCAACTACACAAGAATACTGCGAGCAATATTGAACAAATCCTGGTGGCAGCAACCCACAAAGCAGCCAACAACCACCCATCAAGAAAACTATGAAAATGAGACGAACCAGACATGCGGGACACTGCTGGAGAAGTAGGTACCAGCTCATATGTGATGTACTCGTGTGGACCCCTTCACATGGACGGCCAGCTCGAACCTACATACAGCAGCTCTGTACCGATACGGGATGTATTCCTGAAGACCTGCCGGAAGCAATGGACGATGGGGAGGGGCGGCGAGAGAAGGTCAGGGATAACCATGCAGATGAAGTACAATATAGATATTGGTTTTATTTGCGGTTTTTTTTTTGGGGGGGTAATAGTAATGTCCGGATGTTTATGTAATTGTTCGGCAGCATTTTTTAGTTGTCGGGTTAGAATGGTGGAATAACTATGTTTGTTGTTGGATCTATTTTTAGTAGCTTCATCTTTTAGAAGGTCGCATAATTGAGGTTTAGTTTTAACTTGGTTTTGTTCTTAGTTTAGAAGGTTTTGATATAAGATTTAAATTTCAGTTTGTTTTAATTTTGGGAAATTCATTGACCAATTCCAACCTGAAGCTAAGACACTTATCTGGAAACTTGAAAGGATCTTAAATTATGCAGACAAAATTCGTCTTTATTATTTAATGAAATGTGATTTTATATAATGTGTGTGCTGTCGTGACAGCCATGTCAACTAGTCCCACAATAAAGACTCTGAAGACATCATTAAGCCAACAGGTATTTTTATTTAATGGAAAAAAATAAAAACTGTAAAAGATGATAAAACCGGCATATTTTAGAAGGAAAAACAATAATAAATGAGAGAAGAAGCGGTAATAAAGCTTAGTTAGAATCCTGCAAAGCTAAGTGAAGAGGACTAAAGGAAACAAGGAATAAGGAAGGAGTTAAAGATATCAATGGAGAGAGATAGAACGGTAAAGGAACAACGTAATGAAGACATGGAATGACGGAGATAGAAGAATAAAATAAAGGCTGCTCTGGGTGGCTATAGAGCGGAAGTCGAGATCCACCGGACAATGGTGTTTTACTAAAAAGGTCTCCCTTGAATTAAGGGTCACTAAAGGGAGGTAAAGAGTCAGTTAGGGCAGGACATGTATAAATCTTTTGTCTGTACTAGCATCACAATGACCTACATCATGTTAGATCATTAATACACATGATCAATGTGCAATATGTTCTAATAAATGGCATTTATCAAAGAGGTGTCTTAGATATGCCATTAAATTGCATCTTATGGTGAGGCTCATGTTCTGAAGCTTTGGAAATGTGTGGTGCTCTTTCATTATCATTACTTACAGGTCTATTCTGACGGTGTGATAATACCTTTCAGGTTCCCATGTATTAGTCAAATGGATCTGTTTAAGAATTATTAGTATTTGATAGGAATACTTGACACAAAAAATTTGCACATTGTAATAATGTAATTAAAAATAATTACTTTAAGCTATATTTGTTTACTAATAATTATTATTGACCACTTAAAGCCATGATTGTGTGCAAACACTTGATTACTACTTAATAGTAGCCCAGTCGGCTGGGACTGTTAAATACACCAACTGCATCTCTGCAGAGGGGTAAGACTTCTCCAATGAGTATCCTGGATATGACACAAACAATCTGATGGTGAGGCTCCAGTAATGCTGGAGCTTCAAGGAATGTACCCCTTTATTGCCATCGCTCCCAGGTCCACTCTGGTCCAGAATAGCAGCACCTGATGGGGTCCTATTTATGCGTTAAATAGAACTGAACTGTGTACTTATGCTAAACTGAATTGTTTGGAATAGAACTGTTTATGTATAAAAACAGATTTGGCATGAAATAACCAACAATGGTTGATATGCCATAAAACCAAACCAGTTTATTTTATCAAAATGACTTGATTTGGCATTAGATGACTTGAAAAGGGTTGATATGCAATAAAATAAAACCAACCAAATTCTTAATTGAAATAATCACTTAAAATCCAATAATTATTACATTGGAATACTTGAAACAATAAATCTGTGTTCACATTATTTGTATTAGATAGGAATACTTGAAATCATAACTGTCTAAAAACAAACTTGAATGACTATATAAAAAATGTAAATTTAAATATACTAATCCTCAAACCTCAACATAAAATGACCCAAAATTGGTCGATATGCCGTAAAAAAGAATCTTAATTTGATCTGCAAGGCTTACTTAATAGCAATTATTATATCTTACCAAAATGGCCTGGGAATTCTTGACAGTATAGAATTTCTTGTATTTGGTTTAATGCTTCGTTCCAATTTTGCTTTAAATATCTCAACGTTGGACTTGGTACACTGCTAATTATTTTCTTTTAAAGTAGACCTTGACTATTCAATGTTGTGGCCTATTTCCTAGCCACTTATTTGTTTTCGTGCTTGCACCTTATTTCACTAAAGTTGCCACCTGGTCGTTTTCCTTGGAACCTCAGCTGATGACATACCTGCAGCCTAATGTTCTGAAATTGGATATTAACAAGAAAATGTTCTTGTTACACTCTTAACAGTATTGACCAGGGGTGTCCTCATGGTGTAATGGTTAAAGCGATGGACTGCGGAATCGTAGTATGCGAGTTCGTACTCCAGTTGTGCGATTACGTTCACTTTCGGGCAAATACCCTTGGGAAAGGTATGAAACCCCTTATCCTCCCAGCTATGGGTTAAATAGTACCACTACTGTTCTTCTAGGAGAATGGCTTTGGCATTAAATAACCTACAAAGGTTGATATGCCATTAAACAAAGAAACCAAACCAAACCGGTATTGACCAGTGATTCATTTGGTTTCATCAGATAACTGATATCTCTTCTCATGTTGTGTTTTAAAGATATCAGTTACTCATTTTAATACAAACTGTATAGGACATGAGTCAGCTACACCCCCGCCAAATGAATATTGTCAATTTTATTTACTCATTGAGCATTCCTGGTTGGCAGAAAATGCACATGACACTTTGTTCTCCAGCCTAAACAAGTAGACCCTATCTTAGTTTTCTATCTCGCTCTGTCAACTGTCTGCATCTCTGCAGAGGGGTAAGACCTCTCTCCCCACGCCCCTGAATGTCCTGGATATGATACTAAACCATATACTGCTGCAGCTTTGGGGAATGCTGAGTAGCCTTTCATTGCCTTTGCTCCCAGTGGTTTCACCTGATATGGGTCAAATAGAACAAACTGTGTGCCAACAAATGACTGATAAATTGTAACTGTTATATAGAATTATTTACATTTTTCGGACTATTGTCCTCATCTTTGTCGCCATGTTTATCACAACCTTTCAGCTGTTGTACACTCCGGCCTTCTTCAGCCTTTATTTCGCTTACCGGGGTAGACTGTTCTAGTTCCACGAGCCATGTTTAATGGATGTCAGTTATATTGTGTTGATTTCTCTACTGCCTTCACCGGGTATTGAACTTGCATTCTTTGTGTATGTCATTGGATCTAATCAATGACTTTATCCACTGTGCCATGTGTCCTTGACATCTGTGTATGAATTTCTGGGTATTATAAACCTAATGTTTTTTTACCAGTGCCTATATTGCAATCTCACTGTTATCATTGCATTTTTTTTTTTTTTTTTTTTTTTTTAGCAGAGCTCATATTACAACTTTATCATTGCTTTTCTCTGGCACTCCTTATTACTGATTCTCATATAGTATTAATTTCTATGCTTGGCCGACTCAGGAGATTTTTGTGGCCTGGCCGATGTGCTGATTCTTTAAATATAGACAGAAATACAGACAAAAGTTATATAGAAATACTTGAAACCTTTTAACTGAGTGCAAAAAAGGGGCTTGGGCTTGTTTAAGAATATTATCTAAAAACGTTTACACACACACACATATATATATATATATATATATATATATATATATATATATATATATAAACATGTTCAACATGGAGCAACTGTTAGATTATCAGTATTTGACATTTAAATGACCTACAATGATTGATATGCCATAAACCAAATCATTTATTTAATGTATGAAGATTTGGCATTAAATAACCTGCAGTGGTTGATATGCCATAAAACTCAACTAAACCAAACCTCACTCTGAGTTTACCAGCTAACTACTTTCTGGGATTGGTACTGTTCCTGGTAACCTACTACAAATTGCTAACTGAGACTCAAACTACCCCCTTGAATGTACGGGGGTCTTGACTTCTGGAAAAGAAAACCACTTCTCTAGCTTGGAACACCCAGTGCAAAATACACTAATTTTTCTTAAATCCTTGTCTACTGACCTGACCTTACATGAACCAAAAACTATTATGAAATGATAATAATTTAAAAAAATAAAAATGGATAAATAAAATTTTAAAAAAATAACCTTTCACTCACATTGAGAAATCCTTTCTATTTTATTATCTATTAAAATCTGCTAAGCTCAATTAGCTGAGCTAACCTTTTGATACTACTATGCACACACGCATACACTATGCCTCTGCTCACTCACACCTATATATAGGCTATATCTCAAAGTGTCAACCCAGGAGCAGAAGGGCAAAGTGTTACATGTATCATTTCCCCTACCCCACAGGATGACTTGATAAGTAAAGACGAGTGCATTTTTAGATTTTTGTTTTTTGTTTTTTTTTTTCTAAAGTCACCAATGGTTTCTACAGTTTCAACTAAAATCGTCAGCCAAGTCTTTTATTTTTGTAATTATTTTTTTATTATGATACATGGAAGATGTCTGTTAGCTGACAAGACCAGACTGGCCACAGATCAATACAGAGTGACTGGCAAAGAGGCTGACAAGGGAGCAATATGATTTAACAGCAGTGCCCTGGTGACTCTAGCTTGTTATTCAATACTGCCATCCTCCTAGACTAGTGGCCTACCAATGCCAAAGATCCTGGTCCCTCCACCCAATGTTATTTTGGTAGGTTAATCTTTCTCTTTCTCTTTCGTGCAGGTGAGATGTACCCGAGAGACAATGCAGTGGGGTGGCTGATTGGGTAGAAGTTTTCAGTGAAGTGGACAGCTTGTTGAGATGCAACAATAAGAGTGGGGGGGGGTTAATTGATAAGGAAATGTTAAACCTAATCGTTGCTAATACGACTTTTTATTTAGGTGTTAGGATTGCTGGTATGTGCGGCGCTGGCATATTTCATGAGAATGTCACATGAAAGTCGTCAGCACTCCTGGCGATAAGTTGTCATGTAAAGTTTTGTCATCTCAATCCAAGACCCTCTTGACTGGGCTTTAAAAAAAACGTCAACTGCTTCCCCTGCAGAAAGGATGGTGAGGCTCCAATGCAAACCTGTTTAAAAAGTTATTTGTATTGAGAAGGAATACTTACAACTGTAGGCTGACAAATGATTGTTAGGAATTAGTAATATTTGCCCAATCGGCAAGGGCTATAGAATACACTGACTGCTTCTCTGCAGAGGGGTGAGCCCTCCCACCAACGAATGTCTTAGATATAACGCTGAACTATCTGATGAGGCTCCGGTAATGCTGGAGTTTTGGGAATGCAGAGTACCCCTTCATTGCCGTCACTCCCAGGTCCACTCTGACCTGGAGTGGTAGCATTTGATAGTTTAGTTCTATTTGACCCATAGATAGGACCCTATCTACTTATGCTAAACTGAATTGTTTGAAATAGAACTGCTTGTTTTTTAAAAAATGGATTTGGCATTAAATTATCTACAATGGTTGCCATAAAACCAAACCAATTAGAAATAGCTGCTTGAGTCGTATGATTGCATTTAAATTAGGATTGTACTCAAATATTGTGTTATGGTAAGTCGTAGAGTTTTGTGAATGCATATCTGAGATATTTAGCAAGTTTTTTAGTCTGGCACAAAATTGCTTTATTTTTTATTTATCTTTATTTATTTTTTTTTTTATTTTTTTTTTTTTTTATTTATTTATTTATTTTTTTTTTTTGTAACCCCCATCTCTTAAGCATTAATCTTTGCCTTCTCAATTGGGCTTTTCTCCCTGTACATATTTACCCAACCCCTCTGCTCGGGTTGGATATGACACAAGGTCAATTTTAAGTGGAGTTTAACAGGTTTGAATTCAGTTTTCCTTCTCCTAGACTAGTTGCCTCACCAAGGCTAAAGAAATCAGTCTGCCCTACTATTTACCCATAGCTGGAGGGAGAATAATTGGATTCATACCTTTCCCAAAGTATGTGAAATGCAATCAGTCTTATCCAGGATTTGAACTCGTGTTGCCGTGTCCATTTCCCACAACAATAACTATTACACAATCAGCTTTCTCCCTATTGAGTGGTGTTGATGCTTCATTTCTGATACCCTAGGTAGTGTGGAGTACCCCCTCATTGCTATTACTCCCAGGTCAACTCTAGTCCTGAGTGGTCAGCCTTGTCAGTTGGGACAGTAGAATACACTGACTGCATTGCTGCAGAAGGGTAAAACCTTCCCCTGCCCAATGAGTGTCCTGAATGTGACACTAAACCTTCTGATGGTGAGGCTCCAGGCTTGGAGATTTAGGGAACGTGGAGTATCCCTTCATTACCATTGCTCCCAGGTCCACTCTGACCTGGAGTAGTAGCATCTGTGTGCAAAAAAGAACTCATTTAAGAACATTATCAACAAAATGTTCAAAATTTATATATATAATTTCGCAAACTGGCTCATTGGCCGAGTGGGTAGAGTGTTTGCCAATGGTCCAGGAGACCTGGGTTCAATCCCAGGTCGCATCATACCAAAAACTTTAAAAATGGTACTTGCTTAACACTTGGCAATATAAGGTACGTATCAAGGGTAAAGTGGAGCAATCCAGGGAAAGAAGTAGCGCCCTCCCCTACACCTTGGTGCAGTAGCTATTGAAAAGGTAGCCTTCTGATCGCCCTCGACTATGGTCACCAACTTTACTTACTACTTATATATATTTAATTTGGCATTAAATAACTTTCAAAGGTCGACATGCCATAAAACCCAACCAACCTGCATCCAGAGTGGTTCATACCTTTTCAGGTCCATCTCTAGATCAAATAGATCTGTTTGAAAATTGATTGGATCAGAATATTTGAAACCATTTAACAGTCTTCAATCAAATGATTACGCACAAATAAAAAATTCAATAAAACATTGAAAATATTTATTTCAATCATTTACAAATGAGACAAATTTCAGCCTTGAATAATCCATAAGATTAAAATGCAATACAACTGAATGCAAAGAAATGGTTATTTGATAGAAATAATTACTTGAAACAATATAATTCCCTATAAACTATTATTAGAGAGAAATACTGGAAACCATAATTCTATTGTGAGCCAGTTTATATAAAGAATAGGTACTTAAAG
>OY757941.1:702934-762934 GCA_963585895.1 Sepioteuthis lessoniana | reverse complement strand
TTTTTTTTTCATCCATGCAGCAAGGATTCTTGTTTGAGATTCATTTCCATACCCACAAAAATGAAGAAAATAGAAAAACTAAGTTTTCCAAAAGTGATGAATTATGATGGAATGTCAACATTAAAACGTTTCGGTTTTATTAAACCTTCTTTAGGATGGCAAAGCAAGTGTTGATAGAACAACAATGGGTGTCTTAATAAAATAGAATAAAAGTGCGGAAAGAAAAAATATCACCACAGAAATGCAAATTACAACCTTTTCACTGTCATTGGCAATTTTAAAATGAATTTTTTACAAAAAATTTATGAAATATTGATCTTAACACTTATTTTTTATTTTATTTATTTTTTTTCCAAACACAGTTACTGCACCCCCCCTCTCTTATAATAACTGCTTCTTTTTTTCCCCTCTGTTACCACCCATTTATTTATTTATTTTTGTATGCAAAAATCACATGAGTAAATGTGTACAATGAATGCTTCCTTAATATTTGAGCTTCAAATACCCCTTGATGGCTAGATGTGCCATTAAAATCAATATTGCAGAGCATGCTGAAGAGTTGCAATAAAAAAAGCAATCTGAATTTTACTTGGAATAAACAATTCCTTTTTTCAGTTTGACAAAAAGAAAGTCATAAATGTTGATAGTTATAAGATGTATATTTTATTTTTGACAAATGAAAGGATTTGAGGTCTGTAGATTTTGACAGCTGTCAAATTTGGTCATCTGATAGGATCTCCTTGGTGACAAAACCAATTTTATCCTGTTTTGTCATATCTTGTCAAGGTTAAAAGGAAAATGATAAACAGCTTTTTATTCCTTGGATGATAAAACTACAAATTTATTTCCCAAAATATCCATACACACTTAGCTGTTTATTATAGAAATTTTCGGTAACATGAAACAATAGATCATAGCAAGATTTTTAATTAGAGATGGACTGGAAAATGTCTTTAGAGAATAAAGCAATTTCCAGTCAAATTTTCAATAATTTTGAGGTGTGTGTGGGGGGGCATCTTCTACCACCACCAAATGGTGTGGGGGCTAACTTTCTAGATTGTGACAGTGAGTTCGAATTCCAGCCACGTTATTACGTTCACTCTCAGATTAACACTTATTCCCTCCAACTATGGGTTAAATAGTTCCACTACTGTTCATCTTCAAGGATAGCTTTGGCAGTAAATAACCTGTGAAAGTTAATATGCCATTAAACAAAGAAACCAAACCAAAATTATTTATATGTGATAGGAATATGAGACGCTATATCTGTAAATGATTTGACTAAAAAAAAGTTACTTGAAGCTATAATTTTTTATTTTATCTTAAAATTTTCTTTCGGTAAAATTCGTTTCCGAAATAAAATTGTAACATTCTGGCGACTTTCTACAAGTTCGTTTCACTATGTCACATGATCGTGACGTCATTGGCGCCATTTTTTAAATGTGGCGTCTGTGTTTTCAGATTTTATTTTGAAAAACAATTTTATAATAAAAAAAAATTGTTTGTTTGTTTTTGTTTGTGTCTTGTTTTTGTTTTTTTGTTTCTTCTCGACAAAAAGCGAAAATGGTAAATTATTCCTGAATATTCTTAATCATATCGTATAATGGAATTAGTTTAAAATTCTATTTCTCAACTTCAGTCCTTTTTAATTTTATCTACCGAAATTGTAAGTAGAAATTCGTCTTGTTTTGTGAGTCATATTTACCAAAATTGTTTTGTCTTGTTTTTGTTTTTTGTTTTTTTCTTTAGTTGGGGGAGGGTGAATAAAAAGGACAACTTTGTCTTATTGTTTCTCTAAGTAAACAAATCTTTATTCCCCACCCCCCAAAAAAAATAACAAGTGAAGAGGGCGATTCCGAACACATTGTTCATAACTTTTTTTTTTCCGTTTGAAAGACCCAAAGGACAATTTTCAACGTGTCCAAATTTATCAAAAATACTTTATGAACAGTTTGAAATAGAAAATGGTCTTTTTTCATTTAGCTCGTTTTACCTGGCCCTGTTTCTGTCTATCGAGTTAACGAATCCGAATCTTACCTTTTTTATCTTCGTGTTTAATCATATAAAGTAGAAATTTTCTTAGTCAGAAACCGGTTGTTTGAGCTTGACAATGATAAACATTAAACCAGATAGTTACCCATCTAATCACTGGCTTGCTCATAACTGCTTAACTTATTTTCAAGTCTTTGTTTTAAACTAGCACACGAACGTCGTGCTCTTTGGTTTAATATGAACCCCCAGTGACAATCGAATAACCTAACAATAAGTGATCGACATAATCGAAGTTGATTGAGATCTAAAATTTAACAATTTTGGTTGGATTATTTCCCTTAGACTTATACGAAAATTTTTTTATCTGTTTGAGCAGATGACAGTATCTATATTTCAGTGAATGGTAAGAGGAAAATTCTTACCTTCAATCTTCTAAGAGAAAGGAACTTACCAGCTTGGAAAATCAGCATTCAAAATCCAGTTTGTTTGTTATTTTTTGTTTGTTTTTTAAGTCTTAAAAACTCACCACTTTGCCACTCCGAAAGATAATAAAACCTGTACATTTTTTCTTTTTAATTCACAATAATAAAATCTCTTCAACATTTTTATATATATATATACACACACAGTGAAGATGAGTTTGTTAATTAATCATCACATCTACAGCAGATAAATTTTAGTCAAGTCTGGTACAAGTTTGATTGACAAACAAATCTCATTTGCTTTAGGCAGATCTGTCACATATATATATATATATATATATATATATATATATATATATATATTATTATGCAAGTTTTGTTAAATACGATGAACACTGTTTATTATTTTTAATAGTATTTTTTAAGACTTTATTTTTCTTGTGTTGGAGACTTGCAGAAAATTTAAGAATAAAGTAAAGTATTCTTTCATCTTTAATAAAACTTGCTTGAATAATAATTTACTGCCTAAATACACACTCGCGCGTGTATGTGTAATATATACACACACATGACCACAGTTGTCAGATTTTTGTTTGAATTTTATAGAATCTTTTTATGACTAGAGAAAAAGATGGATAGCACAAAGATTTGAAAACAAATTGGTACCAAGAATCTTTGTCAGACCTATTTAAGGATTCCACTGGGGTAGCATTAATGGCTGCTTTAATACAGGGTCGGAAGCATTAATATGTCTGAATCGGATATTCTTTATCAGTTTTGGACATAGTGTTGGTTATTGCAGACTTTAGACTGTATGTGGCCTAGTCAGCTGGGGCTGCAGAATACACTGACTGCTTTTCTGCAGAGAGGTAAGACCCAATGAGTGTCCTGGTTATGACACTAAACAATCTGATGGTGAGGCTCCAGTAATACTTTATACCTTTTATTGCCATCAATTCCAGGTCCACTCTGACCTGGAGTGGTAGCACCTGATAGGGTCCTATCTATGGGTTGAATAGAACTAAACTGTCTACTTCATCTAAACTGAATTATTTGAAATAGAACAAGTTTTCACATTTAAACTGTATACTTATGTTAAACTGAATTTTGTTTGAAATAAAACTTTTTACATCTATAAAAATGGATTTGGCATTAAATAGCTTTAGCAAGAATCAAATAACTCTCTTGTCATGTGATTCATCACATGACAACTTATAGTGAATATCAACAAGTACAATTTCAATGGTCATGAATTCTAAAATATTGATGTCCTCTGTTATTTTTTATCAATTATTTCTTTGACTTTTTTTTTTTTTTTTTTTTTTTTTTTTTTGTACAGTTGGGTGTTCTGATCCTGTGGATGCATTTAGCAGTTGTTGGTGTTGAATGCCATCTGCAGCTTCGAGCTCTTAGCAAACTTTGACAATGAATAATTGGGCAATTTTCAAGAAGTAGGCTATCTCTGTGTCCTTCTGCTGCACTTTTAAAGCAACAATTACGGTGCGTCTCTTCATTTGCTGAGTCAGCCTGATGTCTGACATTATTTATCTGAAAAGCAAGGTTAAAAAAAAAAAAACTAGTTCTTGAAAGAGGTCTTGAAACTGGGTGTGTGAGATATATATAAACACACACACACACACTTGGTACATTTGATAAATAGGGAAAGGGGGTCCACCTTGTGTAATGACTAAATTACTGGACTGTGGCCTTGAAATTAGAATTCCAGTTGGGCTATTACATCCACTTTAAGACAATTTGGGGATAGTGTAGATCTCCTTATCCACCCCTGCAGCTGTGTGTTAAATAGTCCCACTATTATTCTACAATGATGGCATTAGATTACCCATGAAGGTTGATATGTCATTAAATGAAGAGACCAAAATGAAATAAATAATTTTAAGCAAAATCTGAGTCTAAAAGACTATGCATTTCCATTTCATAGAGAAAATATTCGGAGTGCAGCCGCCAGTAAAGAAGGTCATGCTGAAGTGTTCTGACATGAAAGGAACTACTGATTTCTTCAAAAAGAGCAACTATGCATGGTGCTTACTGTTGCCAACTCCTTAGGCAATATTTCATATTTAGTGTGTGTATATATATATATATATATATATATATATATATATATATATATATAAGTGTGTTGTTAGGCAGCAGTTGTACATTTAAGCATGTTTTATTGAATAGTAAAGACACTTGGACCCTTCATAGGCCATCATCAGGGGTTGCTTTCATGTATAAAGAGTGTGTGTGTTTTTTTTTTTTTTGTTTTTTTTTTTTTTGTTTTTTTATAACATAGCAAAAATAGGCAAACACAGTCATCTAAAACTGAGTTGCTGATGAATTTCAAAACCAGAACACTATCAACAGAAATAGAATACTATCAAGAAATACAGAATATCTTTAAAAAAAAAAAATTTAAAAAAATTCAAAAGGAATTTCAAAACATTGTCAGTATAATTTCAAAATTAATTCTATTGATTTTGATCAAGAAGTTCAGTAGACCCAACCAAAAAAGTTACATATCCTCACTACAAGAAATTTAAAACCTCCAACCTAATTATTTCTAATAACACTTCCCCCCTCTATTGAACTTCTCGATGGGACCAACGTCATATGTTTAAATGTCCCCTGGGAGACTGTCTCCAAAGAACATAATGCGTATGTTGGTCTTACCACAACAACTCTTTCCAGACGACTTACAATAATGTTTTGAAATGCCATTTTATTTTGTATTTCTTTATAATATTCTATTTCCATTGATGGTGATCTGTTTTTTAAATTCATCAGCAATTGTTTCATTCATCTCTGCATTTGGAGATTTTTTATTATGTTATAAAAACACCAAAACTTTCAAAACTCCCCTAAAAAGCAACCCCTGATGAAGACCTATGAAGGGTCTGAAAGCGCTCGGGACAATTTTGGTAAATTCATCCCCCCAATTCCAACCTGAAACGCTTATCAGGAAACTCGAAAGGATCTTAATTAGATTATACAGATAAAATGTCTTTACTATCTTATATATATATATATATATATATAATATGAGGATCATTAAATAAGTTTCCAGACTTTTTTCGTATGGACACTTTTATTGATAGTATACACATGAAACTCTAGTCCCCTTCAAAGTAATCTCCTCTGACTGCAATGCACTTGTTGTATCGGTCCAACAACTTCTGGAAGGCCTCATGGAAGTCCTCTTGTGTGAGCATGTCAATGACCTTTTTCACAGCCTCTTCTCCTCAATTGTCTCATAACGACAGCCTCTGAGCTTAGAGAATAACCAAAAGTCACAGGGAGCAAGGTCTGGACTATAGGGAGGGTGAGGAACTGTCTTGATGCCCATCTTGCTCAAATAGTCTGTGACAAGGATGGAGTTGTGGACTGGTGCATTGTCCTGGTGGAAATGCCACTGACCCAATTTGAAGAGTGCTAGCCTCTTCCTGAACTCCCTTTAAAACCTCAACATAGTAACCCTAACCCTAACCGTTTGGCCAATCAACTGTGGTGTATTGACTTCCTTACTTCTCCCACACCTGTCGTCATCCCTCACAGACCCCGTGCCTTCCTTGAATCTCTTATGCCACTCAAAAACTGATACTTGATTCATGCAACATGGTCGAAAAGCAGTCTGAAGCATTCCATACGTTTCTGTAGCATTTTATTGCATATCATTCTTCTAAAGTGTCCTCACGTCCAGATTGCATTTTTGAAATTCCCCAGCTGTGACAATCGGGCTTTAGTAGGATGTATTCCAATTCCTACTGTAGCTGTTCATTTGAACCTGAAATCATAAAAATTGGTCAGTCATCTCATAAGATGTATAGCAATAATGTACTGAATTTTCAAGAGGCTACGACAATTTTAATTGCCTGTACAAAAAAGTCTGGAAACTTATTGAATGCACTAATATATATAATCTCGTTTTATTACTTTTCCATAAATATAAACTCTGATATTTTTAAGTACAACTTCCACCACAGCATACCCTATGACAAAAACTGCAGTATGCGTCAGTACAACTGTATTGGCCTGGGAGACCAGCTTGCAAACTGCTCCACGATGAGGCACTTGATGAGGACCATGTTCACTATAGAAGTATTGGTCTGTAATACTAACTTGCTAACCCAAAGCAATATATATGATGTACCTAATGAGATTACTATAGCTCTGTGGTGAAACTAACAAAGACTTGTAGTTTTTAGGTTGGTGACTTCAAAAAAGATTTAGGACTGTCATTGTCACCATTGTGTTTCTGTCTTAGAATATTTAGAAATGTCAACTGTATTCTCTTGCAAGGGCTAATGCCTCCCTCCTCAAAAACTGTATCTGATAGTTAGACTTCAGTTCTGGAGCTCTAGGGAATGTAAAGTGCCCCCTTCATTGCCATTACTCCCATGTCAACTCTGATTCTGAATGGTAATACCAGTTAGGGTTCCACCTATCATTCAAATAGATTTGTTTGAAAGTTATTAGTATTTGATAGGAATACTTGAAACCATATAATTGCCGGAGAATTATTGGTGTTAGATAGGAATACTTGAAACCATATGATAAAGTTAGTGACTGTTGTAGAGGGTGATCCAAGGTGTAGGGGAGAGCTCTACTCATTTCCCTGGATTTCTCCACTTTACCCTTGATATATGTACCTTTTTATAATGCTGAGTGTTAAGCAAGGCAGCATCAAATACTACTTTTTTTGTTGTCTTTGGCATGACTTGACTTGGGATTGAACCCTGGTCTCCCGAGTCATTGGCGAACACTCTATCCACTAGACCAACCCTGCCAGCTCGGCTTAGAATATGCTGACTACATCCTCTGCAGGGAGGCAGGCAGGCACCCTCCAAAAAGGGGTGTCCTAGGTATGACACTAAACAGAATCTAATGGTAAGGCTACACTTCTGGAGTTCAGGGGAATATGGAGTACCCCTTTATTACCAGTACTCCCAGATACACTCTGACCTGGCGTGATAGAACTATTTGAGATACCATCTATGGATCAAATAGACTTATGTAGATATTATTAGTGTTGGTTAAGAATACTTGAAAGCATATAACATTAGTATTATTATTATTAGTATTTATTATTAGTAGTATTTATTAGTTGTAGTAGTATTATTATTAGTATTAACAATAACGTATTATATTAGATAAGAAAATTTGATATCCTAATTTTAAGAAAATATACAAAAAATATAATTATCAACATATAAGGAATGTAATTGCCTCACCTTTTAAGCATAGAATACTCCTTAATGGGTTGATATGCCATTAAAATTAATCAAAAAATTTCTGGATGGTGAAGATAATTACTTTTTTTTTTTTTTTTTCTACCTTACTGCAGGAATACCAAAAAGATTTATTGGTGGGCTATCTGGACAAAGTACTAAAAAAAAATGTATGTCTCAAAAATAAAGACTTGAAATGAGTTGATACTTGAGGAAGTCAAGGGGAGTTAACTCTTTCCTTTGCTTTTTATTTGGAAGCCTGTTACTCAAGTTTAATGAACTGCTTTTAAAAAATGGTTATTTGTTAATGTTGCGTGGAAGGGAGATAATAAAAATATCATTTTCATTTTCAAACTTTTTTTTTTATTATCGGTACTTGCCCCCCACCCCACCAAATTTTATCCGCCCGCCCCACTCCCCTTGGACAAAAATATAAGACTGCTCTCAAAAATGAAGAAAGATTGTTTACAATTTTTAAATTAAAAAAATCCGATATATGAAAGATGAGGCATAAAGACAATTAAATTTGAAATAGGAAGAAATTTCTTCTCATTTTTATATGTATATTAGCATTTATGCTTAATTTTAAAATTTTGTTTTTGACATAAATATAAGACCAATGAGCAGAACTATAGAATTATACAAATTTTTTTATTTGATATTTGTAGATCTGCCGTTAGCTATTTTTAATAACCTCAGAAATTCAACTAGACATATTATCAACTAGTTTCTGAAGTTGAATCGAAGGTATTTTTTCCTATGCATCTAAGATTGCAGTTTTTATTTCAGGAATTGTTAAGTACTGTCGACCTCCTTCATAAACTTTGGCAACAATCAATCTCCACAAATTTTCTAAAGGAGAGCACACTGTGCAGTCAAGAAGTCTTATTGTTTTGTTCAAGCAAGTACTTCTTTGTTATGGATGCATTGTGGATAGCAGCATTGTCTTACTGAAAAATCCATTCTTCTCCACGTAGACGATGCCCTTCTTGTGCGAGAAATAAATCATTTAACATGCTCACATAATCTGCTGCTTTTTGTCAACCACTGACAAATTGTACTTCAAGTTTTCCTGAAGATGAGAAGCCCCCCCACACACACACACACCCCAGATCATAAGAGATCTTCCTCCACTATATCTTGTTGAGTAATTCTCTTCTGGAAAATATTTTGCATTCCAGTACTTCTGAAAGCTCTCTGGACCATCTAAATTGAATTTCTTCTCGTCCGAGAAAACAACTTTTCATCATTCTTAAGCAATCGTGGTTTGATATTGACGAGCATATTCCAGTCGTTTCTCTTTGTGCTTCATAGTTAAGCTTGAATGATGAATTCTTTTCTTATGCTTAATTTTTTCGATGTTTAAATGTCGTCTAATTGTTCTAGTACAGCAAGAAGCATCCACTAGAGATTTCCATGTTTTTGATGTTGATGAATTTTTTTATTTCATGAACAATTCTTCTCTTGAATTGTGATAATTTTCCTGGCTTGTCCATCGGTTTTCTTATTCCATATTTATTTGAACTTTTCAAGTAATTGCAGATAACGGTTTTACTGCATCCTAAAGCCTTCAAAATTTCTCTCAGATTTTCCGACTCTTTTCAGAGCTGTAATCTCGCCTTTCTCAAATTCAGATAATTTAGTTCCTTTAGCCATTTATGTTTTTAGTATTTTAACTATTACAGTTTTTATAGCTTTTATATTACGTAGACGATATGAAATAAATTTTTCAATAAAAACTAAAAAGACTTGATTTAATCAAGTCTTATATTTATGTCAAAAATGAATTTTAAAATTAGCATAAATGCTAATATACATATTAAAAAATAATTGAAATTTCTTATTCTAAATTGAAATGTCTCTTGAACTTTCATATCTGATTTTCATAATTTAAAAATTGTAAATCTTTTTCTTCATTTTTTGTGGGTGGTCTTATATTTTTGTCCAACGGGTGTGTTATATACATAATTTCAGTGTGTCACTCTGTGTTGTTGGTGATTAGAATTTCAAGAACCCATAAAAAATATGTAAATGTGCAGTGAATGCAATTCCCTCACCTCTAGGCACAAAATAACCCAGATGAGTTGACATGCTAAAAGGATCTTTCAATTAGAGAAAGTCAACCGAGTCTTACGCCAAAATTCTTCTTTGCAAGATTCTTTAGACATCCCAATTAGTTGCTTAGTCAGCTGGGGATGCAGAATGCTCAGACTGCACCTCTGCAGAGGGGTAAGACCTCCCAACGAGTGTCCTGGATATGACAGTAAACAATCTGATGGTGAGGTTCCAGTAATGCAGGGGCTTTGGGGAATATGGAGCACCCCTTCATTGCCATTGCTCCAAGGTCCACTCTGGCCCAGCGTGGTAGCACCTGATAGTTCTGTTTAATCCAAAGATAGGGCCCTAACGGCATACTTATGCTAAACTGAACTGTTTGACTAAACTGAATAGCTTAGAATAGAAATGTTTTTGACAATTAAACCATACTTACATTTAAACTGCGTGCTTATGCTAAACTGAATTATTTGAAATAGAACTGTTTTTGACATTGAAACTCAATTTACACTAAACTGAATTGTTTAATGAAGAACTATTTTGACATTTAACTGTGTGTAAACAAAATCTGTACTTATACTAAACTGAATTATCTGAATTAGAACTGTTGGACTAAACTGAATAGTTTGAAATAGAACTGATTATTTACATAAAAATGAATTTGGCATTAAATAACCTACAAAAGGTTGATATGCCATAAAACCCAAACAACCACATACAATTAGATCGGTTTGTTTTTTCCACTTGAAGAATTTCTTTCATATTTTTTTTGTGTGTAAATTGAATTATCATGACCAGAAAATCTAGCAAACACTTGCGCACAACATATGGAATCACTGAAAAGCTGTTTTGACCTTATTAGGTCTAATCAGCAGTATATACTGCGATTTCCTTCACTGGAGATTGAACCATCAACCACAGAAGGCAAAGCTGAAACTCTACTACTGAGCTACTGGTCCACATTGCACACAAGCGATGCCAAATTAACTGTGTCGTGGTAATTGCACAGCCAATTAACCTGATCTCTTGTAGGTTATGTCTGTCTGTAGTCTTACAGAGGACATGGTCACTTAGAGAATTGGAGATACATATCTGCGTAATTATAACCTCATGGGCAAGGAAATAGACATACATTTTTTTTTTATTTTTTATTTTTTTATTTAGCAATTATATTATAAATTGAATTACCATGACCAGAAAAGTAGAGTTTCAGCTCTGCATTCTGTGGTTGCTGGTTCAATCTCCAGTGGGAGAGATCATGGTATACACTGCCAATGAGACGCAATAAGATTGAGACAGCTATCTAGTGGTTCCCTTATGTTATGGTAAAATACATCAAATCTCTTCTGATTCATCCACTTAACTCTTTACACACGTAACTACTAAAACACAGACCGACAGACATCGATACTGCAGAAGAAAATAAGTTACCAGATGTTGACCCAACAACGGCCAGTGTCAAATTGAGAAAATCATGGCTTCTGCACATAGGCTCTGTGCATAGTCTATTCAAAATCCCCAGAAAATTCTCGGTTATAAAAAAAGTTTGACATCGGGAACATATAAATAGAGCAAGCCGAGGTCACACAGGCAGTTGTATCTCCAGCCGTGCTAAGAGCGTCACCCGACAACACCGTCAGACCTGATCAAAGCAACTGCATGTCACCAAATAAATACCCCGCCCCGGGGTCAGCCAACCTGATATTTCATCCACTTGTTTATTTTATTCATTCAATAAACTAAATCTTGTCAGTATTTTTCTTGCAACCACAAGCTTGTAAATAACACATAATGTGCAGTGTTTGCTGAATCTCCTGGTCATGTAATTTAATTTATAGTTTCTCAACTTAAAAAGGAAAATGTACATTTTTTATTATTTTTGTTTGTTTATTTTTATTACTTTTGTTAGTTAATTTTTTGAAATTATTTTTGTAATTACTATTGTAATTTAAATTCTTTCCCAGAATATTGATAGTTGCCTTTTTTATTTTAAGTTTTAGATGCAGTAATGAGGGAGGGGACCTAGTTAAATCCAAAAGGTTTCCCTGTATTTCCTCCCACTTCTTAAAATTGGAAACTTTTCTTTTACTCTAGTTCTGACTTTTTTTTTCTGTAGATTATGACCTCACAGTTTGGCGAGCCACAACCTCCACCATATTCAACTCACCCACGGCCTGGTCAGAAAACTTTAGAAACTGGTCCCTACCCAGTGAGCGGAACCCCGCCTACAGCACCCCCTTTTGCAGCATACCCCCCTTCAGCAGGAGTACCACCAGGAGCTTATCCAGGCATGAGCCAGTATCCACCACCACCACCAGGAGGCTACTACCCAGGTAGTTACCCTCAGCCCCCACCAGGAGCTTATCCTCCCCCACAACCAGGATATGGGCCAGCACAACCTCCTCCACCTGGGTACTATCAACCACAGAATCCACCTTATGGACAGCCCACGTAAGTATTGACTTTATCTTGAGATTATCTAATTCATTGTTTAAACTAATCAAAGCTTATGAACAGGAATCTAGGCTGTAATAATCCTGAAATAAAACTGAAAAAATTGAACTGACACCTTTTGACTCCTTGATATGAAATTGTACTCCTTTGAGAAGTGTACCTCCCCTCACAGTGGGGTTAGACTTCCCCCTACAAAAAAAGGGGCGTCCTTGGTATGACGCTAGCCAGCATCTGGTGTTGAGGCTTCAGTTCTATAGTTGCCCATTTATTACCATTACTCTCAGGTCCGCTCTGACCTGTAATAGTACCTATAAGGATTCCATTCCTGGGTCAAATCAATCTGTTTAATATTTATTATTTGATAAAACTGTCTGCAAGAAACAAACAGTTACACAAAAATGTAATCATGAATGCAATTCTTTAACCTCTAAGCATAAAATAATCCTAGGTGTGTTGACATGCCATAAAAATCAATTATTGAAATGAGATTGTTTTGGAGAGCAAAAAGATCAAAGTGATATTCAGGTCTTTAACTCTTTTTTATATTATTTCAAAGAGACTGTTTGTTTTTTGGGTTTTTTGTTTGTTTTTTGTTTTTGTTTTTTTTACTACAAGAAATTGATTTGAAATTTACTTCAATTTTAAAGTCCAAAATTGAAAATTTAATTTTCAATCCTGAATTAGTTTCCCCTCTCTTTATGCAGAAAAGGTTAAACTTTGGAGTGATGAAGTAATACAACCGTGTTCAAATTATTTGGATTAGATAGGAATACTTGAAACCATAGAACTATCTAATCTAAATAATTTATACACAGTTGTATGGTTTCAAGTATTCCTGTGTGTGAACAAATGGATATTATATAGAAGTGGTTACTTGAAACCATGTTTATAGATTTATATTTGATAGGAATATATGAAATCATATAACTGTGTGGGGGGGGAAAAAAACTCTTAACAACTACACAAAAAATGTAAATATATATAATGAATGCAATTCCCTAACTCTTAGGCATAGAATAACCCTTGACAGGTTGACCAGGAATTAAAATCTTATTTTATCTGAGAAATGGGTCACCTAAACAAACAGCAAATCAAAACACCATAGTTTAGAATCTGGTTTATTTTTGTGAACAGCTATGTGCAGATGGCTCAACAGGCCAGCTTGTCTTTTACTGATTAATTCACATGTGAAATGTTTGTTCACAATCTATTGTGAATGGAGAGATTTTCTGGTATTCTTTTGTGTATTTAGTTCAATCACCAGATGACTTGCCACATGTTTTGCCCAGTCGGCTGAGGCTGTAGAATACACTGACTGAACCTCTGCAGAGGGCTAAGACCCCCCCCATGAGTGTCCTGGATAAACAATCTGATGGTGAGGTTCCAGTGATGCTGGGGCTTTGGGGAATGTGGAGTACTCCTTCATTGCCATTGCTCCCAGGTCTGCTCTGGCCTGGAATGGTAGCACCTGATAGGGCCCTATCTATGGGTTAAATAGAACTAAACTACATACTTAGGCTAAACTGAATTGTTTGACTAAAATGAATAGCTTGAAATGAAAATGTTTTTAACAATTAAACTGTACTTACATTTAAACCAAGTGCTTATGCTAAATTGAATTGTATGAAAAGGAACTGTTTTTGACACTTAACTGTGTATAAACAAAATCTATACTTACACTAAACTGAATAGTTTGAAAATGAAATGTTTTTGAAAATTAAACTGTGTACTCATGCTAAACTGAATTGTTTGAAATAGAATTATTTGCATAAATATGGATTTGGCATTAAATAACCTACAAAAGGTTGATATGCCATAAAACCCAAATAACCAAATCTTGCCACATGTTAAGCATCCCTTTTAGTCCTGACTTTAGATTGTTTTAATATGCAATTTGATTCTATCAACATTTAGAGGCCAATGTGAGATTAACAAAATCAACTTTGAAAGATTAATTTTATTCCCAGAGGTTAGGGAATTGTGTTCAGTGTACGTTTATGAAGGTTTTTGTTTTTCTTTCCATAAATGTATATATAATTTGCATTACTTATAAACCAATTCTTACAAAATTATTCTAATCTCTCAAAAGTTTGTTTTTGAGGCTATTCAAAATGACTATTTCAGTGACTGAAAGTGCAAACCGTATGAAACTTACAGAAGGTGATATTTACAAAAGTTTTTTTTTTTTTTTTTTTTTTTTTTTTTTTGTGTGTGTGTGTGTCAAAAAAAAGTTTACAACTGGGCTAAACATGAGTTTGTCCCTACATGTCTGAATAGAAAAGACACTGTCAAAAGAAAAATGATTTTCTGGTTAAAAAAAAAAAAAAAGTTCCAAACAGTACTCAGTCGAGGTGATGCTGTGACAGTCTTGTGGGACACAAAAGGAATCATCATTATTGATTTCTTGCCCAGTTGGCTGGGGGTGTAGAATACACAGACTGCTTCTCTGTAGGGGGTAAGACCCCTCCAACGAGTGTCCTGGATAAGACACTAAACAATCTGATGGTGAGGTTCCAGTAATGCTGGAGCTTTGGAGAATGTGGAGTACCCCTTCATTGCCATCACTCCCAGGTCCACTCTGGATTAGGCATTAAATAACCAACAAATGTTGATATGCCATAAAACCCAACCAACCAACCATTATTGATTTCTTTGAAAAGGATGCAACTATAAACAGTCTTTCCAATTTCTAACTTGTTAGGCAATATTCATCTTATTCATTGAATGACCTCATATTTACTTTTAAGAGTTTTTGCAGTTATACATCAAGTATTCCTATCTAATACAAATAATTTGTATACAGTTTTATGGTTTCATATATTCTTATTCAAGTAACTATTTCTTTTTAGTTTAGTTTGAATATAGTTATATAATTTCCAATAACTAATAATCATAGTAAAAAATTCTAGCTTCTGGTAATTATTCTTTATACAAATGATTTAATTATATCAAGTATTCCTATCTTATACAAATAATTTACACACATTTATATGGTTTTGTGATTACCATTATCATAATTAATTTCAACAACTTCGTTTTTATTTTTCAGTCATGTTTCTGAAATGATCCAATATCATTATCCAATGTCTGAAGACTTAATTTTTTTTTTAATTTTTTGTTTTTTCCCCAGGTACGTTGTCCAAGATCACCACCACGAAAGACGCCACAGCTCTGACACAGAAAAATGCTGTCTGTACGCTCTATGTGCAGCCTGCTTGGCTTGTTGCTTTTTGGATGCCTTAGATTAAATAAACAAAATACAATTTTGATGATAAAGATACAGAAATATTGACACCTAAAAGAAAAGAGACAAAATGTTTGAAATTTTAAAAATATCCCCTCCTCCCCCCCCCCTCTCACAATTTTAGAACTCGTCTGAAAAGCTTTAATTTGATAAAAGAATAAGTTGTCGGAAACTTGTCTCTGATACTCTTAAGGTGATTACAATTAAATTTAAAATTATTGATTCTTTTCACTCTACACAAGTGGCTTTAACAGTGCGAAAATTCAGGGTTTATACAAATAAAGGGGTCAGTTTGCATTTTGTGAGAAAGGCCTCTACTTTATATATTAATGAGATACTAAAAAGATCTTTTAAAACAAATATGCAATGTGAGATTTAAATATGGGCTGAAAGACGAGAGGGGCTACCAAAGGGCTTCATGTGTTGACCTCTTGATAAAACTTTAAGAAGTTTTTATTTTCAGATTTAATGGGGTTCTTTTGAACTAATTGGAAAAAAAATTAGAACATTTGGGCCCTTCTAGTTCCAGAGTGTTAGGGTGAACATTTGTAATGAAAGGGACTCCAAAGTCTGTTAGCCCAGGGGACCCTGTGGAGATGAGCCATGAATTTTTTAGCAATAAAAAAAGAATATATATATATTGTTAAAATTTGTATGTTTATCAAATAGTTGATTTTTTTTTTCTTTTCCTTTTTAAAACAATGATTCTCATTTTTGTCAAAATTCTGTTAAAATGTGATAGAGATGTTAGTCTGAAAGATTTCTTAAATATCAAGACATGAATTCTTGATGAGTTTCAATTGACTCTACGTTATATCAGGTGTTTGGTTTCTTTTTTTTTTTCTTTTTTCTTTTTTTTTTCTTTTTTTTTCTTTCTTTTTTTTTTTTTCTTTTTTTTTCTTTTTTTTTTTTTTCTTTTTTTTCTCTTTTTTTTTCTTTTTTTTTCTTTTTTTTCTTTTTTCTTTTCTTATGTTAGATTCGCCGACCATATCCAGAATTTTATGACAATGAATACCCCCCCCATTTTTCTTTCTTTCTAAATGCACATAGCTACATATAAGATGGGGTTAATATCCCTGTTTGTCTTTTTTTTTTTCTTTTTTTTTCCTTCTAACTTGTATTCCCAATGTGTATTTTTTAAACTTTCAAAGTTTTTATGGTGGCTCTGCAATATAATATACAGATGAATTTTGATTTAAAAGAAAGTAATTTTATTCATTTTGGATCATATTTTCTTTATTCTTTTCTTTTCTTGTATCTTACTCACTGTCATCTCCCAACAACACGGATTAAAAAATATTTAATATTTGCTGCAATTCAAAATTAATTCTTTCAAATCTCAAGATTTTATTCTTTTTCTGACATAATTCTTCATTGATAGTCAGTGAGTTTCAGTATAAAAGCAATTTTTTTTTTTGCAGTAAATTGCTTCCAAAAGACAAAGAACTTATACAAATCTGAAATTAATGAATAAACTTTCAATGAAATTCTAAGGGGAATATTAAATGAGTTTGAATCTTAATGAAAGCTTATCTTTTTTTTTTTTTTTTTTTTTTTTTTTTTTTTATGCCCATGTGATTTCCTCATTGCTAAAGATTAAGATTGACAGTAAAAGTTTTTTCCGCCTAAATACCAAAAAATTAAGTCAAAGAAAATACCATCCAGAATTAATTATTGTTTCTTCATTTAAAAATGAATTCAATTTTTCTGGGGTTTTTGTGTATCTTAAAGAAATTTGACTTTCAATCTTGAAATTCTTCCCAGAAATTTTTAATCAAAGTTCATCTGTATAATTTGTTTTGATATTAATTTTCTATCATACTTTTTTTTTTCTTCTCTAAATTGTATATGACCAGACTTTTAAAAAATCAAAAATTAAGGAAAATATTCAATTTTTTAAATTTAAAAAAAATTTTTTTTTTTTTTTTTTTTTTTTTTATTATCCTTGACAATCAAATGTTTTTGAAGGTAATAAAATAAAGTTCATTTCTGGACGCCAAAATAAAAATAAAAAATTTTAATTTTTTTAAAAATAAAATCAAGTGCCTAACTGAAAAATTTTCCTGGTATTTACTAATCACATCTTTTTTTACTGTCTTTCAAAAAAGAAAAACTTTATATGATCCCCACCCCACGTCCTGCCCAGTATCCCTACCCCCACTACTATATTCATAATTGGTCAAAATTGTTTTTGTATCTTTGACAATTTGTTTTTAAAAATTTACTTGTATCCCTGAAAACATTTAAGCTTTGCTTCCTCTGGCAAACAGGTCTCTGGTGACTGGAGACAGAAATCTCCATTCTCTGCTGGGGATTTGTCCCCCCCCCCCAACCTCCTCTAAAAGAGGGCAAGGGTCAGTTAATTGTCTGACGCAGCTTCCACTAAAGATGGGAATGCTGATGGCGACCAATTTTTACTGCTGCCCTCAGCTGTACATATATTTGTACATAGGAGGGCCTATGATCTCCCCCCAAGTTTGACCCCCTTTTTAAACCCTCAATTTTTACTTTCTACCTCAGCACAAACTGGATCCTTGCAAAAATAAGCAAATTATCTCATTACAAAATTTGTGTATATCTTGGAATACATATGCATTTTGTTATTACACGGAATTTTTCAAGTTGCCGTTAAACATAACTTTCCAAAAAACATCTTAGAAGTCATTTATTTTATATGAAATATATAAGCCTTCTGTAAAAAAGATGAATCCCGATCATATCGGGGCTAACATACTGAACGGTAACACCATAAACAAATTCAAACTCCAGTAATACTATTATGATTTTAATCAACTGGATCCAGTGTATGGTGTCAACGGCACGGATCTGGTCAAGTGTGTCCCATCTTCTGGACATACGTCGAGCTTCAGCCCCCCCCCTCCAGCTTAAACCTAACCCCTCCGAGGAGGGTTAATCACCTGGTGCCTGAGAGGCCTCTTTTTTAGGGGAATGCTGATGGGGGCCGAGTCATTTTTGGGAATGCCTGGCACATCCTGGCTACAGCCCTATGCTAGGACCCACCTTAAAAAAAAGGCTTTGTGCCGCACTCGTCCGGTTAGTGAGACGTCCGCCAAATACTGTAATACTATTATGTTTACTTTTAGATTAATTTCCTTTTGAAGGGTATGAACACCTCCACCCAGCTCTAGATTAAATAGTACCACTACTTTTCTTCCTAAAAGGATGGCTTTGTCATTAAATAACCCATGAAGGTTTATATGTCATTAAACAAAGAAACCAAACCTTATAGAAGTGTGACGAGCATTGTCAGATAACATTTATATATCCAAGTTTTAATGGATTTTAAATTTTCAGATGAAACCTGCAGAAAAGGAAAAAACATGGACAAAATAGATTCTGATCATTCTTCACACAATGTATTAAGAAAAAAAAAAAAGAATGGTGTCTGGGTTGGGGTAAATAAACCTGTTATTACAAAGTATATATCCTGGAACTAATTTATTAGTAGGTACTAACTTATAAAAAAAATGACTGTGCAAAATTAATTGCTGCCCTTGAAAAGAATGACAGCATTAAAGGAATTTTTTAAAAAATTAGCAAGAAAGCAAGTCTTCCCATAATGCTGAAGAGGAAATAGTGCCATAAGAAACAAATTCAAAGCAAGTAGAAAAAAATAACCTATTAGAAAGTGTAATATCAAAATTAATTGACAGGATTTACTGTAAAATAATTTCTGCTCTAAGATTTTTTTTTTTTTAAATTTTAACTGAAAATATTCAGTATTTAAAAACTTTTCTACTTCCATTTAACTTCTGTTAATTGTATTTCTAATACATGAAACTAAGTAACAAAGCGGACATAAAGAGAATTAAGTTTTTTTAGCTTTTATCCTCCTCTGCTGGCAAGTATTTGAGCACTCTGGATTTTTAAACAAAAAAAAAAACCCTTTATCATTATAAAGAAGTGGTTATATATAGTTTCTGTTCAAGGACTAAAGGATTCTGGAATATTTTTTTTGAATAAAACTTTGAAAGATTTTATAAATTAACTTCTTGCTAATTCTGAAATAACATTTTTAATCCACAAATCGATTTATCTTTTTCTGTGGATGGCTTTTACAAAATGAAGTTACAAATACATTTTGATATGTAATTAATATATATTTTATTGAAATTTACTTTTAAGAGTTTCAATTTCAGATGTCTGTTAGCCAAGATATTAAAAACGAATGAAGATATTGATGAAAATGTTTCAAATTGGCAGTAATTGTTCAGTCCATGTATCAATGAAGAATTGTATTTATGGGATGTGGAATGATTTTGAGTCCCCCCCCCCGTCACAGTAACTAATGAGAGCTTAGTTACTGAACAAGGTTTATCTATCTTGATATCAATGAGCAATTTTTAATCTGAATACCATTGCTGTAATTCAGTTTTCCTTCTCATAGACTGGTGGATAAAGAATCCAGTCTGCTTTATCATTTACGCAGTGCAAGAAGGTGATGAAATATGTATAGATGCTTTTCTAAAGGGCGTTTTTAAATCCAAATAACCTTATCCAAGATTTGAACTCGGCTCAGTTTGGCTTGCCAAGTCTCTTTCCTACGTTAAACCTTATACAATAAGCATCTTCACTTGGAGCTGTAATCCTATTTACCCAACCCCTCCACTCGGACAGGATATGACACAAGTTTTGAAGGATATGACACAAGTTCAATTTTTATGTGGAGCACTTGGAGCTCTAATTTCAATACTTTGTCTTGAGAGAAAGTTATATAAAGAGTGATTGAAAATTTAACTTGATTTGAGTTGAATAAAATACTTTGAAATAGTGTTACTTTTCACTGTGTGGGTGGGGGGGGGGGCTCAGTGCCAATTCCCAAAGAGCTATTCACTCAAGCCGATTTCAAAGCAATAAAAAAATTCTCGGAACAAATTCGTCCTTCATTTCGTTGGACTCAACATCCTGACTCAAATAATTATTTATGATTCATTTAACTCAATACAACAAATAGTCAATTTGCCAAATTCTTGTCAAAAACACCTAAATATAATAAAAATATATACAGGGTGAAACCCCCCCCCCAAAAAAAAAACAGAACCCATTAATTTGACTGAAATTCATAAATTTAATTCTAGGCTTTTTTTTTTTTTTTTTTTTTTTTTTCTTCCTCCCCGTATATGAAGTAGATTCTGTGCATGAAAGATTGGGATGATAGTATTCACCAACATGTCCAGAAGTTCGAGTGTACAAAATTAGAATTATTTTGCTTTATTTTTGTAGAAGTAATAAAAAAGTTTATGGGTTCTATATATATATATATATTGAAGCCTTAACTATGAAATAAACAAAAAAAAACAATATTCAATAAGATCTTCAAAGATGGGGGTTCTAAATATATTTAACAATTATATAAAGTGCACTTTTTAATTACTAAAAATCTTTAAATTTGTGTGTGCTCTACTAGTTACTGATTGCTGCAGGGAGAGTCCTGATGGATTTAATAGCATTTGAACTCCAATCCACAATTTTATTTCATAACCATTATGGTAAGGGCATCTTCTGATACCGTCATCTTACAGACCAACACCAGTCTTGTATGATCTTGTGCATTTAATGATATCAACCTCTGTTTCAATGGCCAATTTCGCTTCAAACAAATACGTTGTGGGAGATGAATAAATTTAAAGTTTTTAAGAAATAAAACAATACAGAAAAAAAAAAAATAAAAAAAAAATAACTAATATTGGGAGGGAGGGGGGAAAAAACAACAAAAATACAGAAATAAATATCCTATAACTCCACTTTTACCAATGTTTCAGCACTAAAAAAAAAAAAAAAAGGGAAATTGCCGGCCAGCCCATTAGACAAATATAGGTTTGAGGAGGCCTTGAAATGAGTGCCCCCCACCCACCCTTTTTTTTTCAACTTCTAACAAGACTGGCAACAAATTGAGAGAATAAAAATTCAACTTTGTTTATACAATGTACCGGCTGGTGGGAGAGGGTCAGGGAAATCCGTGTTGATGGCACAACATGATTTATAAGTTTGTTCTTACTTCTCCAACAGGGCCTTGCTTGTCTTGCTTTCCTTTCTTGGTTTTTTTGATGAGAGGTTAGGGGTCATACAGTTGCTGGTTTGTGAGGTACTGCTTCCAGAATTTTTTCTAAACAATTGCATCTTTTGTAGTTTCCATCTAGCATTTCATTAGAGTCTAACTGGTGCAACCATACAGTTGTACTGACACGACTACAGCGTGGAAGAATTTCCATTTTATTCTATCAGAGATCAGAATTTGTGCCAGTACCTATATATATATCTGAGTGGCATAAATTCCATTCAGAAAGTCCCCATTTCTATATCATTAATGCCTATAATCTGCCATCTGACAACCTCTGTTCTGTCGGTGGGATTGACTGTATTCCCTGCGGTGGGGTATCAAAGAAAAGGGCGTCCTGGCAATGACACTCGACTGGACCTGAAAAAAAAACAGCAGTCGAAAAATTCGAGTTGACAGAGTTCAACATCTTTTCCAGTATGCTAGATGTAACAAGATCTAAGTGGTGGCGGAGCCTGGCCGTATCACTCACCCAAAGCGGAAGTGGAGGCAGGGGTGGTCTGTGAAGCCCAATAATATATATATATATATATATATATATATATATGAGAGAGAGAGATTTCGTGATTTAGTCTCATTTTCTTTTTTAGTAGAACGAATGACAGATATGAGATGAGATGGTGCCTTAAAAGAACAACGAAGCTTACTCCGTACGTGGTTTCCGTTATACATTTCTTCCATAACCTTCAGAGATTGAACAACGAAGGTCCTAACACTAAAACGAAGAGTATTTTTGTGTTTTTAGCGCTTTCCCGATGATTAGCCATAACCGACATTGCAATTGTCTCTACAACACTCAACGAGACGCAGAGACGAACTACGGATCTGAGACTGCTGCTGTCGAAACTGACAAATAGCAACGTAATTCCTTTTGGCAAGGGGCTGTACTCTAATAAAATAATTGAGGTAGCTCCATTGGAAGTTTTGTCTTGTGAAGCCGATAAATCGGGGGAAGTCTACCGGATCACTCCCAGCCATGTACACCTTACTGTGGTTTGTTCAAAATATTCTAGGAAAAAAAATGAAACCTACAACGATAAATAAAAAAAGACGTTCAATCGTCATTAATAAAACGGCTTCTTTGTCCCTATTTTTAATCCCTGGAACACGTCAACTTGGATTAATTTTGGAACGCGGCAGGTGACGACTCAGATAGGCATCGACCCTGATCTCGGAAATCTCTCCAGACACAATGTGGGTAGAAAAATCACCAGCTCAGGGCATTACAGGGTCCTTAATCAGATATCGAACCCCCAAGGCCAGTTTACACTTGTTCCAAGTGTGATCATATTATTAAGGTGAGACAAAAAAAAAATTGTAATATTTTGATGCCTGTGAGTTTGCGGTGAGTATATCATGTGACCCAAGTAGTTGAAGCCGTGCTGAGGTTGGTAGTATCATTGTATTTGATGTACTTCACTTTGTGTGTGTGATTTTAAAGTCGGCCCACAAATAAATGTGTAACATCGTCTAATTCGAGAAATTCGGCTTTACGAGTTCGAACTGAACCATAACACCGTGAAAAGCTATCAAAAGCATTTTTTTTTTTTTGCGAAAGATGAAGGCGCGATTGATTACAGTAAAGGAATTATATGGTTCAAAAAGGGTCGTTCGGATTGTAAGAATTTTGATGATCAGTTCGGAAGGCCTAAAACTATCGAGTCTGACACTATGGACCTTTAGTGTGGTAGTATATAGTGCTAGATATATGTCTGTATATGTATGTGTATATTTATATCAGAATAGAGATATAGATCGGTGTGGGTACATGTATGTATGTATATAGGTGTGTGTGTACATATGGGTATGATTGCGAATTGACCATAGGTATGTATATATGTATGTATGTGTATACCCATATAGGGGCCTGGGCATATCTGCGTGGTTGTATTGTGTGTGTGGCTGTATGTATTTTCTGCGTGAATCACTCATCCACTTCTCCCAGTTTTAGAGGAGATAGTCAGATAAAACTATGCAGTGACTTAAAAGACTTGAATTTTATTGTTACATACAATCTGGCAATAATTTTATGACCAGTCTATGGGTTGCCCAAGGCCCGGAAGTAAGAAATATCCGTCCCTCCATACATATTGGTGTACTTAGAGATATGAAAAACGGTGTGGGGGTGTGAGTGCAGTCAGTTGGTCAGGGGAATCCGCCGGGGTCAGTTAGTCAGGAAATGCGACTGGGGTCAGAGAAACTCTTAGTCTTCTCTAGAGTTAGGGTGATCTGCAAGGACCTGGAAAATTACAATTCATACCAGACTCATGGGGGATGGATGAAGCCGAAGGAGGGTCCGTGGCGACACACATCCCTCCATCAGTGAGCAAGTCCATTACTTCAAACCTTGAGTTCGACTCTGGGCAATAAACACAGAGCGGGGTCACGCAATAAAGGGAGCAGATGCACTGCGGAGTGAAGACGTTCCGTCACAACTGTGCTCTAAGGCAATTTGACAAATCCAACCAGAAGCACGACATTTCAGTGTGCTTCGTCATTTTCACGATCTCGGCAAAAGCAGCCAGAGCTACCAAATCCATATTTACCAACCCCTCCGCTCGGGCAGGATATGACACAAGGTCAATTTCCAAGCAGAGTTTAACAGGTTTGAATTCAGAGTTTTCCTTCTCCTAGACTAGTTGCCTCACCAAGGCTGAAGATCTCAGTTTGCCCTACTATTTACCCATAGCTGGAGGGAGAATAATTGGATTCATACCTTTCCCAAGAGTATTAGTGCTATGTAAGATGCAATCAGTCAGGTCCAGGATTTGAACTCGTTTCGCCGTGTCCATTTCCTACGACGATAACCATTACACCCCTGGCACCTCCAGAGCAACCAAATCGTTACCAAAATATCGCAAAACTTTTGGTTCACCCTAATAATAGTTTACAAGATAACAAAGAAGGTAAAAATGCATTTCTACAAAAATTTATTTATTCACCACAATGTACTAATATAACTAGCGATAGGATAAATCAGGGAACATTGGATTCATGCCTTGAATGCAAAATTCAATTTTGTCTCAAGTTTCAGTGGTATAAGTTGGAACGTTTTGAAAATTCGTTTGTCGACTTGGATTCACTTCTTTCTTGAAGAATCTTCTACCTTGGAATTTCATTAAAAGCCAACAACCCGCTGTGAGAACCAAAATGACGCAAATCAGGATTTTGAATAAATTCCTCCGATCCAAGTCCGAATTGAATGAACCGCCTTCGAGATGTTGGTGACAAGGCGAGTAAATACTGCGGGTGAGGTTCCGGTTTCGTTGGGAGCTTCTTGTTCGCGGCCAAAACTGTTTTCGTTTTGAATCACTCCAACCTTTGCGCAGACGGCTTAGCTTTCTTTCATACACAAGCCGTGTTGTTTGAACAACCGGACCCGGTGTTATTCCGTATTCGGATAACGCCTGAGAGAGTTCTTCGTTAGTCATTCGGCTAATATCCTCCATATTCACAAAGAATATATATGAGTATATATATATATATATCTCAAGTTTTTAGCTACTTTCTTCCGCAGTCAAATTTTCTCTGATTTCAGCTTTATTTTAGGAGGATTTTTGTTTTTTGTTTTCGTGTTTGCTTTTGTCTTTGTTTTTAAATCCAGAAGTATGATTCCATCTCAACTAACGCCCAAACTTTAAATCTTGCTTTGTTTTTGTTTTGTTTTTGTTTTTTGGAGCAAAAAAATCAATTTATGTGACGTAGCTGCGTTTCATGTGAATTCGTGATAGATTATGAAAAATAACGAAAAGAGAATCAAAGTTATTTATTGAGAATTTTTCCCATCAGCTAACGCTGGTGGATTCTCACTGGAGTCCGAGTGACACCAAGTCTCCTCAAGTTTCCAGGACTCTTCTCAGTATTTTGACCGATCTTAATAATCCTGTCGTTTGGATGGTCTCCACTCGTCCTCTTATTTCCAAGTCCTCCAGAACCTTTATCTATCCTTTAGTGACTGTACCGAGTGCACCAATTACAATTGGCATCACAGTCACTTTCATGTTTCATGTTTTTTTTTAATTCTCTATTATTATTATTATTATTGTGACAAAATAATGACTCAAGTTAAAAAAATAAAATAAAATGAATAAATAGATGAATAAAAAGGTAATCATTTCCTATCCACAACGCCGACCAAAAGAATCGTAAAGCCTGCAGCATAGTCACCGACTACAGCAATGTCAGTAATAACTGATCTTCTGAGACGGGGAAACCACAAAAACACAACTTGATTCAATTGTGAAAGTGACTCTTTTGCTCCTGGACGTAGATTTTTAGGCACAATAATACATGTAGGTAAGATTGATTAATTTTTAACGGCATGTCAACCCGTCCGGGTTATTTCACGCCAAGATATCGCGCTCGTTGTACGTTCAAATTTTTGTAATCGTTTAAGAGGGTCTTTTTGCATACGTTTCAATCGAACGGGAATAATTCGCATGTTTGACAGATAAATGGGAACCTAATACACCAGATCAGAGTGGACCTGGGAGTAATGATGATGAAGGAGTACTCCACACTCCCCAGATCTCCAGAACTGGAGCCTCAACATAAGATGCAGTTTAATGTCATACCCAAGACACCCCATTTTGGGGTGTGGGTTCTCACCCTTCTGTAGGGAATACAGTCAGCATCTAAGCCCTGCTGACCAATCGGACAGTCCATGTGAGTACCTTTGCATATAAAGGTAGCATATATGTATGTACCTGAATATGGGTGTACAGTTGTATCAAAAGAATTGCTAAACAAGTTAGGGAGTAATATATAAAAAGATTGAAAGAGAATATCTTGATGGTAATGAAAGGGTTAGTTTTGTTGATAATAGATTAAAGTCTTCGAAGCTCGTACGGTCAAAGTTCAGTCAATAAAGCCATCATTTTTTATGCGTTTTACTTTTAGGCGGTCTGCATTGGAAAAAAAAACGGTTTTCTTTTCCGAATGTCCAGACCACTTGTATTCAAGGGAGCAGTTAGGAGATAACTCATTTGCAGGAGAAAGGAGTTTAGAAAGTGAGACTGGAAAGACTACGGCGTTAACTACTATGACCTCTCTTGTTTTATTCACTCTGTTCAGTTTCTGAGGCCGTAGAAATAAGTAGAAACGGACACAAAGTGCGGAGTAGATTGTTCTAGTAGAAATCAGCTCTCCTCGTATGTTTAAAGGATTCAGTCACTTTCCGTCTACACAACCCTTGTTTGCTCGTGTCTTCAGCCACAAAAAAAAAAGACATCAAGAAACTCAGCTTCTTTTATTGTGGTTCATAGAACGCCAAACTGTAATGTTAATAGCTCTGTAGTCCAGGTGACAGCCTAAGCTCGTGATAAGGGCTTTAAGCCATTCCCCTGGGTGGGACTGGAGGGATAGCTAGAAGACTTATCTTGGGGGTGGGGTAGAAAGACATTGAATAATGTCATTTCAGTTTTTGTCTTAACAAAACTTTTGTGACGGTTGGTGCTGAGGACAAGATATTTTGTCGTATCCCAACACAACAAGACCCAATATTAGCATTAGTTTATTCAATGATACACTAACATAGAATAGACAGAAGGAAAGATAAGATAAGCTCATTTTTACTTAGAAGAACATTTAATTCATACATGATATACATGTAAAAAGTATGAAAAAAATTAGACAAATGTGTTCCAAAAGATAAAATGTGCACATATTCTCCTCTGAATAAGCAGTATATGAAAGAGGTGTAAAAACGGTAAAAAGTATTACTTGAAGATGTGTATTACGTACAGTAAAGCAATATTGGCCTTATATTTTAATGATGAGACGAGAAACAACGTTTATTGCCGGGTGGTGATACTAAAAAGATACGTCTTAACTGTTCAAAGAATAAAAACGAAGAGCGTGTCTTTTTCGTTCAAAGAACCAGACGAAATAGATTAAGATTGATTTTAAGATTTTCATGAGATTCTGAGCCGTTCAAAGAACAGGCGCCAACTCCAACATCTAAGGGAAACAATTATTTATTATCTCCCTACCAAACTACCAGGTGGGCCCTGACCATAACAGACTTACCGGATATCCTGGAATTTTTCAGGCTCGATTACAGCGACAGAAAACGCCTTGATGAAATGACGATGCTTTTGTTTCTAGGATGTCGCATTAGCATCACGGTTATAGTCGCATAAAACGGAATGGGTGATCCGAGTTCAAATCCTGGACGAGGCTGCTTCCATTTCACTTCTCTCAAATGCCCTAGAGAAAGGCATGAATCTATCTGTTTTCACCCCGTCCAACTATGGGGAAATAGAAAGGCAAACGGGGTTCTTTAGCCTTGGTACGGCAACTAGTCTAAGAGAAGGAAAATTCTGAATTCAAACCAGCTTTACACCACTTAAAATTTGACCTTGTTGTCACATCCTGCTCATGGTGGAGGGGTTAGGTGAATACACACTTTCATCCCTTCGAAATTACTGACTTCTACGATTTTCGATTCCCGCGTGATCACTTCTCTGCACCACGAGTTACCGTTCTTCGATATCGTCCGAAGCAACAAATGCCATCGTGCAAAGAAATTAAGAAGTTACGAACACTGAGAGAGAGAGAGAGAGAGAGAGAGAGAGAGAGAGAGCTCTTTAAAACACCAGTTTCTACTTCTATCCTCTATGTTTGTTTATTTGTTTGTTTGTTTGGTTGGTTGGTTGGTTGGTTTTAAGGTAATTTATCTCTTGTTGGGTTATTTAATGCCAACATAAGTCCTTTTTAGTTTTCAAGTAATCATATAGTTTCTAGTTTCACGGCTTGACTTTATGAACGAAAATTATGTAGTCCACATTGGCTATCGGCACGCTCGTAGCTGACAAGAACAGTACGGAACAGGCAGGCACAGTTGCAACTGACGGTCTGATCAGAATTTGTTGCAAAGTCTCTCTCAAGCGCCTTTTGTCCTTGAGGGTGACTCTACGGGTGTTTTCGAAAGAGGAGACATGGTTGATAGTGAGACCCCAGACGTAACGATTCTTAGCTAGGGTGGACTATCGGCGATAATCGATGTGACAGGCACCAATGAATTTTTTCAAACAGTCTTTGTATAGCGTCTTTGGTGGCCCGCCATCTTAACTTATGTTGAGAAACATATATAAAAAATCATAACTTTAAGTAACTTAATACAAATAAATTCAAATAACCGTTGCTTAACTTCGTTAATAGAACCGGAAGTGACGTTTTAAATTTTACTAAACTTTGTCTACTCTGTGACAATATACCCACTAGCCGGTCGCCACTATCTCAACCTCCTAAATCAGCTCATGGCCATTCGATCGTCTTGTGGTTTCTCTCATCTCCGGCCAGGGGCATTTTATATTGCTTTACAAACACATAAGACACAACATACACAACCGAGAGGGTGGAAGAGAAGAAGAACAAACAAGTACGAACTTGGGTTAGTTCCAAGCACAAAAAGGGAGACGTTTGTGACACTTTCGTGTGGTTTTCTGTGCATCTGGTTATTGCGAGCGTGTATCCGAGCGCAATTCCTAAACAGCCACCAGGAACGCTGACTCATCCTCTCGCGTGGGCTGACCTGGTTTCTGAGTCCACAGATCCCAACTCTTCGCCTAGCAGCTACACCTCTCTGACCGTCGCCTTCCTCCGTCTTCTGTTGACTGCCCTGGGACCTTGCCTTCCCTCGTCTTCTTCCGGTCTCGCAGGAAATCTCACGCGCAAGCCCTTTGTGTAGGTTTCGCGCCAAAACGGACAAAGGGATCCTTGGACTGGCACTCACTCACACCCACAGAAACGAATGTCACCTATCGTGCTACAACTTTGTAACGCGGATCTCAGAGTTCTTATGAAGTCACCCATTTAAGTACTGAACAGTCTAATCGTGGCTTAACTGGTCCGGTTATGGGAAAATAAGAGAGATAAATAAATGAAACAGTGAATTAAAAGCAAAGAAAATAAATGCATTTTACTGATGATGCTAAAAATAAAAGAACCGGAAGTGTTTTTTATGACCTCACTTCCGTAAGGAGAAGATAAATCTTTTCACTTCTCAATACATTGAACTCGAATGTGTTTTTTGGAAACTCCTATCGAGGGATTTTCAAGTAAGTAAAACTTTCGTTATTGGATTTTCCCAACTCAACACGAAAGCTAACTTGAGCTCGATGATTACTACTACTACTACTACAAATATTATTATTATTATTATTATTATCATAAATTTGTTTTTATCTGCCTTAATAGAAAAATAATACGGACATCCAAAGGAAGAATTAAGAACTTTGTTTCTACCTTTATTCAAGCACATCCAAATAGACTATAAAGAATATAAGAAAATAAGCAATAAATGTACATAACGTCATTACACTGTTCGAGAATTTACCTGCCGCTCAAAAGAAAAGCTTACTTGAAAAAAAAAAACCCATTTCCAACTCTTGTAGAAAAAAAAACCCAAAACACAATTAGATAGTTCCCAAAATGTATTAAAGAGAAAAACCCTTTCTCAAACTAAACTATTCTTTCAAAAGGAAAAGCATTATCCTATTTACCAACCCCTCCGCTCGGGCAGGATATGACACAAGGTCAGTTTTTAAGCGGAGTTTAACAGGTTTGAATTCAGAGTTTTCCTTCTCCTAGACTAGTTGCCTCACCAAGGCTGAAGAACCTAGTCTGTCCTACTATTTACCCATATCTGGAGGGAGAATAATTGGATTCATACCTTTCCCAAGGGTGAAATGTGAAATGCAATCAGTCTCGTGCAGGATTTGAACTCGTATCGCCGTGTTCATTTTCTACGACGATAACAATTACACCACGGTCACCTCCACTCCAAAGGAAAAGCATTATACAACATAAAACGCTAAAAGGGAGTCCTCGAGGCGAAGTGGCTAAAGAGCTGAACTGCGACCTCGGAGTAAATGAGTTCGAATTCCAGTCGTGCTACTTCGTTCACTTTTGAATTAATACTCTTGGGAAAGCTATGAACCCTTATTATCATCCAAGCTATGGATCTGTTTAATCCATAGCTGGGATGATAATAAGGATTATTGCTGTTTTTCTACAAGGATGGGGTTGTCACTAAATAACCCACGAAAGTTGATATGCCATTAAACAAAAGAAACCTAAAATGATCTCTTGGGTCGATGTATCACAAAACAGCAATCCAACCACATCCAATCCTTAAACTTTATGAAAAAGGGTCTTTACAAAAATGTTTGATGTCTTGACAAAAGGTGTTTGATGTTTATTTAATAATTTTTTTTGTATCTGAATCCGCAACAAATAGACACCGACACAACAATCAATTCAAACCTCATTGGGTATTTCAGGCATGACTTGATAATAATTCAAACACCTAAATAGCCATCTCTCTCTCTCTCTCTCTCTCTCTCTCTCTCTCTCTTACACACACACACACACTCTCTCTCTCTTACACACACACACACACACACTCTCTCTCTCTCTTACACACACACACACACACACACACTCTCTCTCTCTTACACACACACACACACACTCTCTCTCTCTCTTACACACACACACTCTCTCTCTCTTACACACACACACACACACACTCTCTCTCTCTCTCTTACACACACACACACACACTCTCTCTTTCTTACACACACACACACACACTCTCTCTCTCTCTCTTACACACACACACACACACTCTCTCTCTCTCTCTCTTACACACACACACTCTCTCTCTCTCTCTTACACACACACACACACACTCTCTCTCTCTCTCTCTCTTACACACACACACTCTCTCTCTCTCTCTCAAATAAAGAAGTTGAACTAGTCTTAAAAGTATTTGAGCTGACGTATAGGGTCATTCAAAAAATTCTAAGCCTCACCCAGAAGAAATCGGAGAAACAATCTAGTCCCTCTTTACATCAGAGCACTTGATCCAATGATGCTAAAGCCATACAATCCCAACACAGAAGACAATGACAACTTTGTCCTCCAAAAACTCATCCATAGCGCATACGACCTCATCATTTTTTCCAAAATGGTAACCACGCAGGTGGGGGTCTGAGTTTAGGAAAAATGAAGACGTCAGATGAAGTTCGATCCGTGGGGTAGCAATTCAAATCCACAGTTTGCTGTTTCAGCTCTTGCAACCTGAGCAATGTGAACGGGCGCGTTATCCTTGAGCAAAAGCACACCTCCCCTCAGCTTTTCTTAGTTCCTTCAGTTTTTTAAAATTCTGATGTATAGTCCTGTCCATATTTCCCCCTTTTTCCAGGTAGCCTATCATGATTAAGCCTTAAGAATAAATAAATAAACGTTATTACCAAGCCAACAGATACAGCCAGCTTGAACATCTTCGGAGAGGAAGTACCGAAGTGTTTCTACTGTTTGTTTTCAATTTTTGATTCACGTTCAAAGTGGTAAACCCAAGTTTCATCTTGAGTTAGTAATTTACGGTGGAAATTCTTACGGTTAACCTGGAAGCGAGTCAGAAGTGTCCTGGAAATGTGAACCCCTTTGAGTTGTGCCCTGTCGTCGTCAGTATTCTTGAGACTCATCTGGCAGACACATCCCCAAGATCTCAGTTAAAACAGTGTAAAAACAAGTTGGCGACCGTAGTCGAGGGCGACTAGAAGGCTCCATTTTCAATAGCTACTACACCGAAGTGTAGGGGAGGGCGCTACTCCTTTCCCTGGATTGCTACACTTTCCCTTGATACATACCTTATATTGCTGAGTGTTAAACAAGTAGATATCAAGTACCATTTTTTAAGTCTTTGACGCGACTTGGGATTGAACCCCTGTCTCCTGGGCTATTCGCGAACACTCTACCCTCTAGACCAATGAGCCGGTTAGACAGTGTAGACTGAATTTATACCAAAAAACTCAGCTGTCTGCTTGACAATAAGACATATGTCTTTCAAAACCAAATGATGAATGGTATTAACTTATTGATCATTGGTCAAAGTTTTTGGACGACCTGACCGAGGGTCATCTTCTGTGTTGTCCCAACCCTGCTTGAATTTCACAGTCTACGTCTTCACAGTTGCCCTGGAAGAGGAATCCTCAGCAAGTACCTGATCCACGGATTTCCTATGCTGCCATACCTTTTTTTTTTTTTTCTTTTTTTGCAAACACTATGACCGCTCGGGTTTTAGATTTGTCGCACACCTCTCACCTTTTTATGGGCCGCATCTGCTCAAAAATTAAGACAAAAATCTGAATTACTTTCATCTAGTTTTATAAAATCTGTTAGTGTGTTGCCAGAAGAAAAATGTTCAGCAATCATATTCAACAATTTTTGTAGTTTTCTTCTTGAACGCAAATCAGAAAATGTCAGTCTCCTATTAAAGTATTTTAGTCTAATGTTTGTTTAATCAGTTGGATAAAAGGCCATAGAATAAAAATCGTGCAATAACATCGAAAGCAACAGATACAGGATACAATAATGATTCGTGTATAACACACACTCGTCTATAACATGAAACCCTAGATTTAGGCAACGAAATTATGGAAAAAAATACGCATTTTTAAGAATTTGTAGCAGCAGAATTTAACCTTTCTTTAACTTTTTATCCAGTTCGTCGTATGGACTAGAAATAGAAATTTATACAGTTTACATACGTTTTAAAAAACAAAATATTTTTCTCATTCTGATTCGTTTACTTCTGCAACTATAATAAAACTTTTGTTGTTGTGTTTTCAAAAGAAGTTTTGTTGTTTATTTGTATTGTCAATTAATTTATAGTGTTATGGAAATCAACCATTTAAACACTAAATATTTACGCGGTGTTTAGAGCAAACACTCCGACATGTTCTCACAAAAAATGCAGCAAGCTTATGGCAAAAATAAGTTCACAATAGGAGAAGCAAAGTTGTAAATAAACACACATTCTAGTGGATATTTCTCTGTCACAGCATAAAACACAAATGTTTTTTAGATATTAGTTTGGATCATAGATTCAGTCGTACAGTTCTGAATATGGAGATCCACGTAGCCAGATAAAAAGTTAATACTTTGTTTTAGTGTATAACATGCACCCCTAACTTTTAAGCTTCAGAATGTGGGGAAAGTGCGTGTTATACACGAATCATTACGGTATCTATAAATAAAATAAAACGTAAAAATTAATAAATGAAAGTGATACACTTTTCGCCCCCCCCCCTGGTCACGTGTCAACTTTATTTTTACGTCATAAAATTTCATTTTCGATGCTTCGTTATATTTCTATAAGAAAAAGGACTTCTTCAGATCTTATGGATAAAATATTTTATCCATAAGATCTGAAGAAGTCCTGTTAATTTTTTTTTTTTTCGTGTTTTTTGATTTAACAAAAACACATAACAGGATGGAAATAAATTTATAATCCTAATGTGACCGGTTTTGTTTTTTTCTTTAAAAAATTATTGCTCTGTAATGTCAGTTACATTGAGCTCTTTACCAGGAAAATTTAAATGTTCACTGTTGAATTTTTTTTTGTCCTGATGGAATTACTCCCAACTCCGGTTTAACTGGACCGAATAATACCTGTATATATATATATATGTATATATATATATATATATATATATCAAGATTGTTGTTGGTCCAACAAGAGAAATGGCCCGTACATGATTTCAAATTTAGTATTTACCTTTTTATGATTTCATCTTCTTGTTCGCTACACGTATTTCAGACTTTACGTTTTCTTCAGGCGATGATTTGAGAAGCAACTTCCGGTGACGATCTGAATTGTAAGTTCCGGCTGTTTCTTTATAAAGTGAAAATTGTTTTGATAGATTGTTATAATTTTGTTTGGTTCAAGTTTTGTGTCAAAGAATGTCCCATTGGAGTTAGTTGTCAGTGAAATCTATGTAGATGTTTTTGTGTATATATAAGTATTTATTCTATGTGTGTGTGTGTGTGTGTACAAACATACACATACACTCATATACTATCAAGAATGTCGGGTGGATGTTTGTTTTTTTTTTTGGTCTTTTCCTTTTTTTACCTTTCGTCTATGTAAATAAAATTATGTATGTATGTTTGCTGTGTGTGTGTGTGTGTGTGTGTGTGTGTGCACGCATGTACGCGGTGCCTTCAATAAATTTCCAGACTTTTTTGTACAGGCATTTAAAATTGTCGTTGACTTTTGAAAATTTAGTATGTTATTGCTATACATCTTATGAGATGACTGACCAATTTTTAGGATTTCAGCTTCAAATGAACAGCTACAGCAGGATTTGGAATACACCCTTCTAAAGCATGATTGTCACAGCTGGGGAATTTCAAAAATGCAATCTGGACGTCAGGACACTTTAGAAGAACGATATGCAATAAAATTGTGTTTTAAACTCGGAAAAAAATGCCACAGAAACGTGTGGAATACTTCAGACTGCTTTTGGAGCATCTTGCATGAATCGAGCATCAGTTTTTGAGTGGCATAAGAGATTCAAGGAAGGCAGGGAGTCTGTGAGGGATGATGAGAGTTGTGGGAGGAGTAAGGAAGTCAATACACCAGAGTCGATTAGCCAAAGGGTTAGGGTTAGGGTTACTATGCTGAGGTTTTAAGGGAGTTCAGGAAGAGATTCCGTCGGAAGAGGCCAGCACTCTTCAAATCGGGTCAGTGGCATTTCCACCAGGACATTGCACCAGTCCACAACTCCATCCTTGTCACAGACTATTTGACCAAGATGGGCATCAAGACAGTTGCTCACCCTCCCTATAGTCCAGACCTTGCCTCCTGTGGTTATTCCAAAGCTCAGAGGCTGTCGTTTTGAGACAATTGAGGAGATGAAAGAGGCTGTGACGAAGGTTATTGACATGCTCACACAAGAGGACTCTCCATGGGACCTTCCAGAGGTTATTGGAATCGGTACAACAAGTGCATTGCAGCCGGAGGAGATTACTTTGAAGGGGACTAGAGTTTCATGTGTGTACTATCAATAAAAGTGCCCATAAGTCTGGAAACTTATTTAATGATCCTCGTATATGAATGTACACTTACGTATACATGCACCTATATATTTAAGAGCATTTTGGTAGGTTGAATGTGTGTGAGAATGTTTTAGACCTCATACATAAATATGTTTAAGCTAGTTCATATGTATATATGTTGGTGTGTGTAGGGGGGTCAGACTGATTAATGTTGGTTTATAAATTTTTTCATCATTGAGATTATTTTAAAGACTCCTTTGCTACATTCATAAAAGTGTTTTGATACATAAAGTTTCCCTTTTTTTTTTGGTAATTTAATATTGCTTTTATGTAAAGAGACTCTCTTGTTCAGTGATTGTGTGTATCCAATATAGATTCCATAGCAGTTTGTACGTTGGATTACGTAAACTACATTTTTGAATTGTAACTTAAATTTGTATTTATTCTGAATGTTTTCGGGTTTTCGAAGATATAAGATTTTCCTTTTCTGATTGTATTACTCCACATCTTTTACTGATGTATTTTGAGACTCTATGCAAATCTGTCTTCTCCAAAATTAGATGAGGTTGGTGGTGGTTGTTTACTTTGAATAGTTTTTGTTGAATCAAATATATTCTTAATTCAGTCATTGTTTTTATACATGAACATAAATTTATCACGACGAGTCTGAGTTAAAAAAAAAAAAACTTTTCAAGGTAAAATTTACTGAAACTGGTAGACAAATTCACCTACCTAGGAAGCAGTGTCTCATCAACCGAAAAAGATATCGACACGCGGCGAACGAAGGCATGGACAGCTATCGATAAGCTATCGATCATATGGAAATCAAACCTGACCGATAAAAGGCAACCCAGTTTCTTCCAGGCAGCGGTCGTGTCGATACTGCTGTATGGATGCACCACTTGGACGCTAACTAAACGGATGGAGAAGAAGCTAGATGGCAGTTACACAAGAATGTTGCGAGCAATATTGAATAAGTCCTGGCACCAACTATACGGCCACCTGCCTCCCATCACGAAAACTATCCAAGTTAGACGAACCAGACACGTAGGACACTGGTGGAGAAGCAGAGACGAGCTCATAAGTGATGTACTCCTATGGACCCCCACATATAGCCGAGCAAAAGCAGGTCTACCAGCCAGAACATATATACAGCAGCTATGTAAGGATACGGGATGTAGCCCTGAGAACCAGCCAGAGGCGATGAACGATAGGGAAAAGTGGCAAGAGAGGGTCAGGGATATCCTTGCTAGCGGCACGACATGATGATGATGATGATTGTTGTATTGTCAGAATCAACCAATTTCTTGATATAACGGAGATAGCGACGAAATGCCAATTAAAATTCTTCACTCCTTCCTTGATAGAAGCATCAGTATCATTATGGACTGCTACTATGACTGGAACCCAAAGGATATATTAGTGGTCTAGTTACTAATAAATATTATCCTACTTCAGTCTCCATTACTTTGTCTTTACATGAGACTAGTTTACTAATGGAGTGACTTCGATCTTCATTGGGCACTCATTATTCTGGCTTTGTACCAGACTAGGACAAGTTTTGTAATATATCTACAATTAAAACATACTGATAAATTATATTCGTAAGTTTCGTGACCAGACATGCATCTACCCGGGCAAAAATGACAGATTTGCCAGTCTGGGGAGGTGAGAGGGGTACGGAATTGCTAAAATCTTTTCATTAATTCATATTTTCTTTCTTTCTTTTTTTCTTTTCATCAACCCCTTTACTTCCTCTTTCTTTCTTTCTTTCTTTCTTTCTTTTGAATTATTCTCCCTCTTTCTTTTTTTTTCTTTCTTTGGAATTATCATTCTTTCTTTCTTTCTTTCTTTCTTATTCATTTTTTCATTTCTTCCTCTTTTGTTTCTTTTGTTTCATAATCTTCCTTCCTTCCTTCCTTCCTTTCAAGTCTTTGCCCCTCCCTTCCTTCTTTCTTTCTTTCTTTCTTTCTTTCTTTCTTTCTTTTGGTTACTGTAATTCTTTATCAATTTGTTTTATTTAACTGTAATACACACACACACACATACACACACACACACACACACATACACACACACACACACACACACATACACACACACATACACACACACATATAATGTTGTCATTGTTGTGTAGTTAGAATTGTAGATAAAAGACGAGATTTTGATTCATTCATCAAATAGAAAAAACTTACTGAGGTGAGACATGTGATTATTTTTTAAGTGAGGTGGGGGCACCAGCTGCACCCGGGTCTCTGTCTAAATACGTTTCTACCTGTTCATGGGACAAAGAAACAATTTTGACGATGGAGAAGGGTGAAGAAATTGTGGGCGAAGAAGTTTTTTTTATCAGAACAGACACCCCCAAGAAAGGAAGAGAGCTTATCAACAACTTTTTTTTTTCTTGCTGTTGTTGTTGTTGTTATTGCTATGCAACCACTTATGGCAAAAGATTTTGTCTCAGTTAAAGACATGATTTAATATCTTTCCAAGTCTTCGTTTCTTCTTCTTCTTCTTCTTCTTCTTCTTTGTCTCAATAACAACAACAAAAATCTTTGAAAGATATCAAGGTGAGTAGCTGACTGCATTTTTTATCTTTCTTTAAATTGTACAATCTTCAATGAAACTCCATGGAGGAAATAATTTATTTCTGTTTAAAATTCTAGTTGCCTATGAATTGCAAATTCGAGTAGATTTTTGTTGGTCACACAAGGTTTTGGAACTCCTTCATACTTTAACAAGAGGAACAATCTCAGAGTATAGCAGACATGGGCAACCTTATTTTCTTTTTTGGCTCATCATGAGGTGGGCTGCACGACGAAAAATTTCAAAGTGATTCTATGTTGAAGGTACCTCAACCATTTTCATTACAATTGACCATATGTGTAAACATTTGACTTAAAAGTAGAAAAAGTTGATTTTTTTTGTTTTGTTTTGTTGATTGGTAGTGTTTTATGGCACCTCAACCCTTGTACGTTATTTATTGCTAAATCCTATTTGGATATATCAAGTATATATGATTGGTGAACGGATAGTTAGCGGGTATCAATATTCAAACTAGTCAGGGCTCATTTGTTTGCACACAGTTAAATTGTTTCAAGTATTTGTTTGGTTTGGTTTGGTTTGATTTCTTTGTTAAATGGCATATCAACCTTTGTAGGTTATTTAATGCCAAAGCTATTCTCCGAGAAGAACAGTAGTAGTACTGTTTAACCCATAGCTGGGAGGATAAGGAGGTTCATACCTTTCCCAGAGGTATTTGCCCGAAAGTGAACGTAATAGCGCGACTCGAGTTCGAACTCGCTTACAACGATTCCGCAGTCCATCGCTTTAATCATTACACCACGAGAACACCCCCTTCAAGTATTGCTATGTAACACTAACCATTCAAATTAACACCTGTCAGTTGTTTACTAATAGTTAAATGATTAAGCAGTTCTATTTGGGACCCTAACAGGTAATAGCAACTTCGAGACAGAGTGAACCTGGGAGTAATGGCAATGAAGGTACTCCACATTCCCCAAAGCACCAGAACTCTAGCCTCACCATCTAGGACATGTTTTTTTTACTTCTTTACAGAAATGCAGTCAGCGTATTCTGCAGCATCCCCCACCACCACCATCAGCTGATACGGTAAGTTATTTGTTTCTCTCTTCGGTAAAAAAGATCTCTTGTATAAAAAACCCCACAGAGCGTCGTATGTTGTTTGTGGGTCGCAATTTGCCTGTGGCTGATGTATCAAACACCCAAAACTATACTTTCCAATGGAATGCGGAAATTTAGCTTTCATTACATCATTTTTTTTTTCAATATAACTTGAAAGAAATTTCATCATCATCATCATCATGTCGCGCCATCAGCACGGATATCCCTGACCCTTTCTCGCCACCCTTCGCTATCGTCCATTGCTTCCGGCTGGTCTGTATCGGTACAGAGCTGTTGTATGTAGGTTCTAGCTGGTCGTCCTGCCTTTGCTCGTCCATGTGAAGGGGTCCACAGGAGTACATCAATTATGAGTTCGTCCCTACTTCTCCAGCAGTGTCCCGCATGTCTGGTTCGTCTAACTTGGATAGTTTTCGTGATGGGTGATGTGGCCGTACAGCAGCTACTTTCAGGGGTGCTACCTCCAGGACTTGTTCAATATTGCTCGCAGCATTCTTGTGAAGTTGCCATCAAGCTTTTTCTCCATCCGTTTAGTTAGCGTCCATGTAGTGCTCCCTCTCAAAAGAAAACAATATTAAAGACTTATTTGAAAATATTGGCATGGACGACATTTTTGTCTTTCTTGAGAGAAATAAAATTATACCAAAGACTATAAACATAAGTATGATCCATACCAATATAAATATAAATGTACAATGTATGCGATTCCCTAACCCCATTAAAATCAAACAATCAATCAATGAGTATGTATGTATTACTACTAATAATAATGATAATATTGACTTGTATTTTCTTTATTGATCATATTTACCCAACCCCTCCGCTCGGGTAGGATATGACACAAGGTCAATTTTTAAGTGGAGTTTAACAGGTTTGAATTCAGAGTTTTCCTTCTCCTAGACTAGTTGCCTCACCAAGGCTAAAGAATTCAGTCTGCCCTACTATTTACCCATAGCTGGAGGGAGAATAATTGGATTCATACCTTTCCCAAGGGTATTAGTGCAATGTGAAATGCAATTAGTCTCGTCCAGGATTTGAACTTGTGTTGCCGTGTCCATTTCCTACAACGATAACCATTACACCACGAACACCTCCAACATAAAATTACCGTGATTTTTGTTTCTTTAGAAGTGCGGCCCGTCTGTTGATAAACCATGTCTCATGCAGCCGACTTCTCCCCCCCCCCCCAAATAACCTTTTTCTGTGTTTAATATTTTCCCGAACAGAATAAATGTGAGAAGAATTCATCACAAATTAACAGTATATTTTATTGCCTGAGCAAAAATTTAATAAAATAAATAAAAGAATAACATTGTTATATCAAACGTCTGGTTGCAAGGAAAGGACAAAACATATATATATAATTAATAAATATATATTAGTTTCTGTATATATTTAATAGTATGGAAGCTTATCTGCAACCCAGGGTTTCATGCCGTCTTTATACGACAATCATCTAGAAGTAAAATATAAAGCCACCAATTGAGATATAATGGTTATATATATATATATATAATTAGAGGAAATGATATTATATTAATTAAATTACCATGACCAGAAAATCCGGCAAAAACCCACATGTGACATACGGAACACTGAACAGCTGCATATATATATATATATATACTTGTATCTTGTCACTCATAGCACTACTGGTACAATGTAATCTAGTACTTATTATTTCGTTGTTGGGTCATTGGCAACTGTTATAAATAAGCGTCTGGTTGCAAGGAAAGGACAAAACACAGAGTTTCAAATCAAACAAGAAGACAAGTGAAAATTTTACCAATTATATTGACAAACAAGAAACAAAAGGTTCAAACAATCGTGTTGGTGAATATAAGAATGTCTGTGAAATTGAGAAGAAAATGTTTGTAGTTGTATTGATAGGAACGAATTAATTTTAGGAAGTTTGATGTGTGTTGAATGGTAGTGAAAAACGAGAAATAAAGTGTTCCAATATTTGTGTTGGTAGGGGTGAGTCACAGACTTACGCGGTCAACCAAAGTTTATGTCGATAGGGAAGGAGAAACGTCGGCGTTGAAAAAGTGGAATGTAGATGGGGTGGTGATTCTCGGGTCATGCGGCTTCCATCAAAGGGCCGTAGTAAGAAATTTCAGACGAGTTTGTGTGATGTTGAATGCTGCAGGCGTCGCGGTCGATGTTCTTCTCTCGAGGTCTCGGAGTCGACTGACTTTTTGAACTTTCGTTGATCATTATACTGTCGTGTTTGGGTCGAATCGACTCCAAAAAACTTTGGAGGGGAAAGTTGCTGAATGGGTGAAAAAGAAAAGAAAAGGATCTTTTAAATTTTAAATATAAAGTTACATTTCAACTGGATGGATGCGCGGAGCCTACCTGAGCAGCGACGTGTTTTATTCATTTTGGTCTCGGCCATCATCTAGACAACACCCGCCTTTTGAAATGTACGATTGTGGTTTTTTATTTGTTTGTTTATCCATTGTTTTTCCTTGTGAGTTAATTTGGAATGTGTTTGTATATCAGAAGGGATTTCTGTATATAACAACATGAAATATTAAAAGAGTAAATAAAAAGTGTATGTTGAGAAATATCTTAATATGGTTGAAAGAGTTTTAAAGATAAGTAGGTATTGTTTGAAGACTTACATGTTTAAGAAATATGTTCAATGCAGTCGTGTTTAATACGACACGATGTTGTTGGGGGCGCAATATCTCAGTCCATACGGACAGGAGCGCACACGTGCACTCTGGCTGGGTAACACGCGGAAAGACGTTTTGACTTTGATGCGCTCACGTTATATACTATTTGATCACTCTACCTGTTATATTTTGACCTTTTGACCCGGCCAAAAATGCCATTCCAAGGTAATGCACCGGAAGGAGGTGACACATTCTAATGGCAGTTATGAGAGGAAATCGCGTGGGCGGAAATTGGCTGATGAAATGGGACGAGCTAAAAAATTCCCATGGTACACTCATAGACTGATGCACCGGAAGAGAGTGACCTCTGAACTGCATGACAGTTATTTCCGCTTGATGACGATTAAACATTCGATTTCAAAGATCGAGTGGGCGTCGAACGATTATATAACTCAGTTGAGTTCGACGAGCCAGTTGAGTTGGTGGCAGTTGAGTTGCAGGCAGTAAGTAGAGTTGGAGACGAGATGTGATAGCGAAAGCCACACCAGGCCGAAGGGGCCTGGGGCTCTGATGAGTTGGGGTCCGGAGAAGATGTTGATAAGATGCAATAAAGAAAGCCATCACCCAGCAGAGTGAGCCCCCAGGCCTCCGGTTGAGCATCAAGAGAACAAGAAAGACACAACGTGACGGTCATAACAGTGGGGTCAAAATATTCACACGCAAGAACGTATACGTCCCTGTTAGGGGAACTCGTGTGCTGGTGGGATGGCAAAGAGAAACGTTTAGCAGAAATGACGGTAAGGAGGGCGCAGTCTCAAAAACGAACTTCCGTTTCTCTATCATCGCCTGAAGCCCCCCCACCAACTCTCTCTCTTTCTCTCTCTCTCTCTCTCTCTCTCTCTCTCTCATTTTCTTTTCTTCTTTTTTCAATTTCGCTCCCTTCCACCTCTTTATCTGCAAGTGAAGCACAGCGAAAACGTTTTAGGCAAAGAACTGGAGCGTAATATACAAGGTGAAAAATAAAAGAGAGCGACAAGAGGGGAGAGAGAGAGAGAGAGAAAGAGAGAGAGAAAGAAAGAAAGAAAGAAAGAAAGAAAGAAAGAAAAGAGAAAAACAGATATATATATATAGAGAGAGAGAGAGAAAATATTCCAGTTTATGTTCGGTCTCCAGCTCCCTCTCACACGCAAACCCTGAGCAACCCTTTTGTACCCTTACAAATAAAGTGAGAGGTAAATATATTTGTAAAGAAGTCTTCCTGCGTCCTTTATTCCTGCGTCTGTCTTTGTCACTGCGTCTTAATTATTTTGTGGCGTTCTGATGCTGTAGATGAGTATATAACACTACCGAGTGACTATTAGTAGAACGATTTAACAAACAAGGGTGGTAATAACTTTTTATATTACCTAGCGCTTTAGTAGTGGAACTTTTGGGAAGGCAAAGGATGTAATCCCCAGAAAGAAAATTGTAATATTCATAACAATATTTCTGAGTACAAATACTACTCTCTGATTTGTCATTTAACTGCCACCCCTGGAAAGTAAAATATGACACAGGGTCGGTGAAATGTAGATAGGTAGTAAACATCCAAGCAAGGAGGTTTTTCCCAGTACCTGTAACCAATGTTATAGTGCCATTGTTTTTATAGTACGATGGGGAGGTGCTGCCCCGAAAATTATCGGAACCAAACATTTTTTTACATGTCTCACTTGATGAAAGATGAAAAAAACTGAGAGAGGGATCGGTACTGTACTTTGATCAGTTGTTGATAATGATGATTTAAAATACAATTACGAAGAGTTGGGTCATTCATCTGCACAGGAAAACGAAGAGTTAGTTGGGTCATTCATCTGCGCAGGAAAACCTTTGTGACTAAACATGAAAAAAAATCATGTTTAGTCACAAAGGTTTTCCTGTGCAGATGAATGACCCAACTCTTCGTTTTCCTGTGCAGATGAATGACCCAACTCTTCGTAATCAAGAAGATTTTCTTCGAACCAAGATTGGGGATTCTACTCATTTGAGAATTCTAACCTGCCTCCTCTCCGATCAGAGTGCTATCAGAAATCTAACAAACACAGAAGACTTGAAACACTAATATGCTAAATTCTTACCAAAATTACCCGGATATTAAAGAAGACAAACAGTAAAATAAGAAATAGAAAATAAAAGAATTCGAATAGTCGTGGCCTTAGCAATGAAACAAAAAACACCCCAGCCCTCCATAAGATTTTTCTCGGGCAAGAACTGAGGTTTTTAATGTATTTAGCAATTAGAATGACACTCATACAGAGTGGACCTGGTAGTAATAACATTGAAAGGGTGACGTCGCATTCTCCGTAGTTGCAGAATCAGAGCCTCACCATTGGATGCGGCTTATTATCAGGACACCTAACAATTCTTGAAATTTGGTACCAAAAATGTCGAACAAATGTTCCGACGAAGTTTAATAAGATTTCAATAGTTTTTTTTTATTATGTTTTTATCGTTTTTTAGTTGATTTGTTTGTTTTTTTGTTTTGTTTTTTGCACAGAAGTTGTCATGTTCATCGTCTTCATCATCTATTTAAACATTTGTTTTAGATCCCGTAAGTTTATTGTGGGAAACAAAATAGATTTCTTTGACAACGTCGAAAATTTAATTTAAATGCAAATTTTGTGCGGCACTAATTGATATTTCAAATAATCTTCGGCGACTAACAAATTCAGAGAATACAAAACTTGACGTGTAAGTGAGTTCGATTCTCACCGTGAGATTAGTCTCTGTAATTGTTTATAAGTAATTTACGAATCACTTTTGTTTCGATGTGGCACAAGGCCGTATGAATGGGACACCCAATGAGACTGGAACTCACTCGTGTAACTCTGCTGGTCTAGCTTGCTAACCATTACACCACCAGAGGTGCCCTGTAACTGTTTGTTGGGTATCACCTACCATTTCAGGTGCCCGTGGTGAAATGGTTATCGTCGCAGGATATGGACACGGCGAAACGAGTTCAAATCTTGGACCTGACTGATTGCATTTCACATAGCACTAATACCTTTGGGAAAGGTATGAATCCAAATATTCTCCCTCCAGCTATGGGTAAATAGTAGGGCAGACTAGGTTCTTCAGCCTTGGTGAGGCAACTAGTCTAGGAGAAGGAAAACTCTGAATTCAAACCTGTTAAACTCCGCTAAAAATTGACCTTGTGTCATATCCTGCCCGAGCAGAGGGGTTGGTAAATATGATCACCTACCCTTTCAGCATAATGAGCTGTTCCATCTGCCATATATGGCAGTAGCGGAGATCAGTCTGGGAATAAACCTACGAGTCAGACCAGAAGAGCCGTTCCTATTGTTGAAGTATATCCTTACTCTATCTCTAATCCTATGTTCTTATTACTAACAATCTCTCTCTTGTAAATACTCTTTCCTGTAAATATAACTATTTTCCTCACACATCGTGGTTTGTCTTATTATTACTACTACGTGTGTTCACTAACCAGAACACAACACTGTTTATGATCAGCAATGATCTTCGGTGTTGTAAAATTATGACTCGATCGAGTTGCCATTTTAAAAATAGAGTAAGTAAAAAACGTTTAAAAGATGAAAGAAAATGCAAGTCAAAATGAATAATAATGATGATAAATAATCCATATTATCTCAAACTAAATAATGCGACGACAGTGTTGAAATAAGGACAATGATAATAAAGAGGGTACCGAGAAGATCGCGAGACAAAGTAAGGGATAGATTATAGGTTTCTGCCAGCTATATGAATAATAACCCTGGCCTCCTACCTTAATAAATGTAGTTACTTCAATTGACCAGGATTTTGGGAGGCCAAACTCCTTGCGACTTTGTTTAAGGTAGATTTTATGATTATTAAAGAAAAATTTTCTGAGTTTTATGTAAAATTAATTCATTTGCAGTAAAATTTAAAAAAAACAAAAAACAAAAACAAAGTGAAGATTTTAAAGTGTGCGAAATCCATAATTTTTTTCTGGAATAAAAATTTCTCAAATGTTTGTACCTCGAAGGTTCGGCCATTTTAGACGCTTTTCAAGTTATAAATTCGTAGAGTCATATCTTAAAATGTTTTAAACTACAGGTGGGGAACCTTTTCATTTTTAAAGGCCACACTGATATTTATTAACTACTTATACAGCTGCATTCAATAGATTTTAATTATGTTTACAACAAATTCTAAAGTTTAAATCTAAAGTCGACATTTAAATTAATAAATACGAAAGAATTTTAGAGAAAAAGAAACATTCTCTCCGGGCCTATTATCTTCATAGTGCTACGAAAAATCCTCTTTTTTAATAGTCGTATATATTGTCGTCTATGTCGTTTTGACATAAATTGATGTTGACACGTAAGGTATAAGAATTGAAAAACTTTACTAAACTTTTAATGACTTTTTTCTGAAAAGTATTGTGATATCGGATTCTAAAGGAAAAGTGTACATTAGTCTTTTAACAAGGCTGTTGATGACCGCTTGAGACCTTAAAACTACAGTTTTCCCACTCCTGTGTTAAACTATAGTATGGAATCTAGCTCAAATTATATTTTGGGTGGACATTTGTCTCTTCATCTCACTGTAAAAAGGTTGTGAGGGTCAGGCTGAAGATCAAGGGCAAAGCTGTGTTGCCGTTTGATACCTGTCTCTATTCTGAGGTTATTTTATTTTACCCCACGTTGTCTCGTTGGTGTAACTCTTTGAACAAGAAGCCCCAAAAAGAATTATACGAAAGAAGACAGCAACAGATAGGAGACGAAGACGTTTTTGTTTTATTTTCCTTTATTTCCAACCATTCAATGGATGAAGGAATTTTCCCTGAATACAATTGAAATGGTTGAATCCCCCAGTCAAGGCGTTTAAAAATACGTTAATCGTTTCTTGGTATATGTTTGTCCTCATTTGGTATTTTAAAGCTTTGACAACGGTTTAGTTGTTTGGTCGTTTATTCAAGTCTAGTGTTTTAGTTCGTAGTTCCATTTCGTAGCCTTTTATATTTCGGCACACCGTTAACCGAGAGATTGTTACAAGTGAAAGGATTAGCCAACGCTTCGTCCAAAGACGAATGCGTGGCGTCTTCCACCAGTTAGTAAGGTGTTGTCACTTTGCCGGTCACTGTCTGAAAGAGAAAATGAGCCTCCTGCTCTTGTCGGGAGGTTCCTTTTTCCTTACGCATGCGTCGTCCCTTTTTCCTGTCAGAGACCTCTGGGAGTTTCTGCATATTTTAATAATTTTCTTTTTTAATTCAATTTAATTTTTTTTTTAAATTTATTATTCATTTCCTACAAGGTGTATGTCTCATGGCCAGCGTCGGTGATTCACTCTCTTGAAATAAAATAAATGTGTGCAAAATTATCTTTATAAAGGATAGTTTCTTGTAGCTATAATTTTCTTGGAAAAACAAGTATTATACTTTAAACCCAAAAATAATTTGAAAAAAATATAGGGCATTAAATAACCCCACAAACGTTGACCAACTGTAAAATGTGTTGGAGCAAATAAACTGTAATTATGAAATTAAATATTAATGCCTTAGTGAAAGCAAAAGAAACTTAAGTCAGAGAAAAAACATTCAATTCTGTCCGGGCTTGTTATCTTCATAGTGCTACGAAAAATCCTCTTTTTTTGAATTGTATATATTCTCGTCTACGTCGATTTGACATAAATTAATGTTCCCATGTAAGGTATGATATAACCTTTATCTTTAAGTTAAGATTAAAATTTCTCATTAAATGCCCCTTTATTACAGCCTTGTGCCAGATTCAGTTCAACCAATTACTAATAACTATGAATATCTTTAACGACGTTTTTGTCTCTTTTTTTTTTTTTCTTTTATTGTTTTTAACTAATTTCTTACAGTAAATATCTTTCTTAATTTGTTTCTCACGATTCTCGGGTAAGGGGTAGAATCGAGGGAAATTCCGTGCGGTTTTATGGCCCGAGGGGTAGGGATGACAGAGCCAATAAATTCTTATAAGTAGGCTGCTAGTCGTTTATCGCCAATTTATGTGTTAATAAATGTACTTAATTTGACACCTGTCGTAATACAATTGTGAGTTCGTCTGGCATCTCTCTAAGGGTAGTGGAATCGATCCTCATTTAGGGATTCGTTTCTGATGGCATGGTATAGCAGTGGTTAATATCTAAAACCCTTGTGTGGCTTATGAGTGGATAAGTTAGTCTAAAAGATTATTACTACTGTAATGTGTTCGATCCTTACCTCGCAAGTGTAACCTTGTACCTGACTTAGTTTTAGAAAAGTTAAGTACTGTTACTTAATCGTGGGAAAATCGTAATCAAGCCGGAATAACCAACAATATTACCGTAAATTCAATTTTTACTAGGTGCTCCACGGCATGACTACCCACCCCCGTTGAAGAATAAGTATAAGAAAATTACGTGTTATCCTCAAGACGGCTGTGTACCCGAATGTAAAAAGGCCGAGGGTAGAGGGAGAAGGCAGGACAGAAGGGACTTGAGCACATGACTTGGGCACGGAGAGAGGCAGAAGCGACAAGGGTCTCCACGAGGGGAGACAAGGCTAAAGAGAACCCGGAAAGAAAAGGGTGTTAGCAGACCACCCAACTCTATAAACAAAACCCCGAAGACAATTTCGAGCCCTACGAAACCAAACGTTCACAGTCCTCTTAAAACAGTCTTAAACACAAGCAGAAAATATACAGAAAGACAATAGGACATTCACCAACCACAGATAAGTGTATTATAATTCTAACTTTGTTCGCTTAAAGACTATTGACCGCTAAAGGAATAGCAAAATATGGGAATTTTAACGACACCCCCATATGGGTCGTAAGAAAGAATAGGCAACGTGGTAAGAAGTTTAAATACATTTATATTAAAAGTCTGAAAGAGTTGCTAAAGCCGTGGAACATAAAATTTACGGTGATACCAATTGTAGTTGGTGCACTTGGAAAGAAATTGGATGCACTGGAAATCAGAGAAAGAGACCATCCAGATGATAACACTGTTTAAATCAACTACTTAAAAGATTCCTGAAGACCTTAGGAGACTTGCAGTTGTTATATACTCATCCAAAGCATCATTACGACACAACAAATAAACAGACGCAGGAGGACTTCTCACTTTATTGCAAGGGTTCGAAAAGAGTTACTCAAAGTTTGCGTGTGAGAGGGAACTGGAGACGAACAGAAACTGTAATATTTTGACCCCATTGTTATGACTGTTAACATTGTGTCTTTCTTGTTCTCCTGCTGCTGAGGTCCACTCTGCTGGGTGCTGGCTTTCTTTACTGCATCATATCAGCATCTTCTCTGGACCCCAACTCATCAGGGCCCCAAGGCCCCAAGGCCCCAAGGCCTGGTGTGGCTTTCCCTACCACATCTCGTCTCCAACTGGCTGCAACTCAACTGGCACTTGACTTCTGTCTTGACTGAGCTATATGATAGTTCAACGCCCACTCGATCGCCCACTTGATCTTTGAAATCGCATGTTTAATCGTCATCAAGCGGAAATAACTGTCATGCAGTTCAGAGGTCACTCTCTTCCGGTGCGTAAGTCTATGAGAGTATCATGGGATTTTTTAGCTCGTCCCATTTTGTTAGCCAATTTCCGCCCACGCGATTTCCTCTCCTAACTACCATTGGAATGTGTCACTTCCTTCCGGTGCATCACCTTGAATGGCATTTTGGGCTGGGTCGAAGGTCAAAACATAACACTGTCACTCAGACTCCAGTGAAAAACGTGCTAGTTTTCCACATTTGCGTTGCGTGGCTTTGTTCCACATGAAAACAGTTCACAAAATAAAGAAGCAAAAACTCTGTTTCTTTTCTGTGAAGGTAATGGACGCAACGTACCTAGGCATTCGAAGCGCGCACGAACGTGTCTGGCTTGTAGAGCGGAAAAGCGAAACCGATATGGCTGCCTCGAGCATATTTGATGATGAGAGATCTCGAACCAGCGAGAGGTAATTTGCACGTATGCAAATTCTTGCGAGATCTCACGAACGTAAAATACGCACGGTAACGGCTGGAAAGAACGATTTGGTCTGACTGCGTCGCCCGACGAACTTGTTACAACTTAAGGAAGGAAGGAAGGCTAGAACCGGAAGGAGAGAGAGAGAGAGAGAGAGAGAGACGGAAGGAAGGAGAAAGAGCGAGAGAGAAGGAACAGCAAAGGAGAAAGCGGGAGAGAACGCTCGAATCAACACGCCCTGAAACTGACTTGCGAAATCCATCGCAGCCTACCGACACACAGAATTGGGATTCAGTCCTTGTCTCTAGTATGAGGTGTACATTGAAGAGACAGGAGTTTGCGAAAGGAACTCCAAGAATCAATTTCACGTTGTCCTTTACGTCCGCTCTTGACAACATTTTCTTGTATCGGTTTTATTTTATACTCCTGGGAAGAAAATTATTGTAGCGTTTATCATTTCAGTTCCTTTAAAAGAAGGCTTAAGTTACCTTTGATACAAGCCCCTTGGCCAAGTCAATGTATTACGAAGTTGGACTTAGGGTTAGGGTTAGGGTTGGGTATGTTACGTCAATATCCCCGAGTTTTTGGAACTGCTGAGAAAAAAATTCTCCTTCCTCGAGCGAGGCTGGCAGTAAAAAAAATAAATAAATAAATAAAGAATAAAAAAGGGAGGAGAGGATGGCTCTGGAACCAAAAGGTGACCAAAATGCAAGAGTCAAGTGACCAAAATCCCTTGCATGATGGGAAAAATATAAGTTTATATTTTTTAATTTCTATTTTATCTTATAAAAACAAATTTATTCTTGTTTTTATTATTTTACTCATTCGAGTGTTTTTCACGCCATTTTTAACTGATGTTTTTCCACTGGTGTCTGTGTGACAGCAAGTCTCCTAAAGTTTCCAGGACTCTTCTCGGTATTCTGGCCGAACTCAACAGTGCTGTAGTTTGGATGGTCTGCACTTGTCCTCTTATTTCCAAGTCCACCAGTCCCTTTGATGACTGTACCGAGTGTGCTAATCATAATTGGTATCACTGTCACTTTCACGTTCCATAGATTTTTTTAGTTCACTAGCAAGGTCTAGGTACTGTCATTTGGATAGTCTCTACCTGTCCGCCAACTTCCAAGTTCTCCAGGCCTTTTAATAATTCTTTAGTTATTCTGCCAAAAGCACCAATCACAATTGAAACAATCGTCACTTTCATGTTCCACAGCTTTTTCAATTCTCTAGCAAGGTCGAGGTACTTATCCTTCTTTTCACTTTCCTTCAGATTTATTCTGTGGTCTGCCGGGACAGCAAAGTCGACAATTTTGAAAATTCTCTTCTTTTTGTTGATTATTATTAGGTCTGGTCTTCTGGCCGAGATTAGGTGATCCGTTTGTATGTTAAAGTCCCATAGGAGTTTATGTGTGTCATTTTATTATTATTATTATTATTATTATTATTATTATTATTATTATTATTATTTCTTTAATTTTATCTCTTTTATTATAATTTTTCACCATCACCAAAAAGCCCTGTGAAAATTTCGCTGAGAGTCCGTAAAAAACAATCTGTTTTATCTCTTTTGTTTTATTAATTTTTGTACCACCAGAAAGAGTAAAATAAAATGGTGTCTACCTCGGATTTGAGTATGGATATCATATGACTTTATAAAAGAATAACTAGCAACGTTATGTGCAGGTGTGGATCTTTTTTTATAATCAGTGAGAGATTTAAGGTCTCTGGAACAAATTTGACAGACAAAAAGATTTAATCTTCTGGGTAACTGCTGTTACACAATGTCCAGGTATTTTCATCTTATCATCTAATCCTCCTCGATGACATTCTTTTTCTACAGGTGTGACAAGTATTGTAGCAATTGGTCGTGACTTAATAATCTACCTGAGGGCTGATATTCAGAATGTTTTCAAAACTTTGATAACATTTTCAGATGTACAGGGCCTTCCCGAAAAATTGATATCACTTCGTTATCTGATAACTTGACCAATTCACGTTCAAATGACATCAAATTTTCACAGGGTGAATAGAAACGACAGAAAATTCTATTTTTTAAAGTTTCAACACCTTTTATTTTCCAGCGAATAGATATTTCTACATGTTGTTAAAATTTGATAAAATTTGAACGAGAATTGGTCAAGTTATTAGATTACGAAATGAGAATTCTTTTTAAAACAATTTGTTTTCAATTGAAATTAAATTGAAATAGGACTCATAGAAATATTCTTTTATTTTTCTGATTTTTTGCTATATTAAATATCCAGGGCATAATTTATTAGATTTCATCCCTAAATCAGTCACATCACACACACACACACACACACACACACACACACACACACGCACACACAGTGATAAAAAATTAACACATACTTCTATAAGAGTAGCCTTATTATATAATTTCAAAGTCTCCACCTAGTGAGAGTCAAACTCACTATTCTAAGTTAATGGTTTCGTTTTCTTTGTTTAACGGCATATCAATCGTCGTGGGTTATTTAATACCAAAACCACCCTTGAAAAGAACAGTCATGGCACTATTAACCTATAAGGAAAGGGATGAAGAAGTTCATGCCTTTCCCAAAGTTATTAGTCTGAAAGAGAATGTAATAGCGTGACTGGGGTTCGAACACGGTTACTACGAATTCACAGTTCAGAACTTTTGCTACAACACCCTAAAGTCTTTATACATATTTATCAACCCCTCCGCTCGGACAGGATATGACACAAGGTCAATTTTTAAGCGGATTTTAACAGATTTGAATTCAGAGTTTTCCTTCTCCTAGACTAGTTGCCTCACCAAGGTTGAAGAACCAGTCTGCCCAACTATTTACCCATGGCTGGAGGGAGAATAATTGGATTCATACCACTCCCAAGGGTATGTGAAATGCAATCAGTCTCGTCCAGGATTTGAACTCGTGTCGCCGAGTCCATTTCCTACGACGATAACCACTACACCACGGGCATTATAATATTATTAGAATGATTGGTCATCTTACTGTGTGGCACACGGTAAGATTCGAAATCGATAACAACGGTCTGCTGTTGAATGATTCATGGCAACAATACAAGACTTATAAAAAGAGCTATGGACAATGATATATTCTTTTAATACTATTAAAGTTTTTCTTTTTCGTTTTTTGGAAACAACATCTACAGTTTTATTTCTTAGATTTGGTTAATGTCGAAACTGATGGGGCTAAAAATTTCGACAATTCATCATTATCAACAACACCAGTGCATGTCGTCAGTACATTTTCTTTTGACTCTCTCTCTCTCTCTCTCTCTATATATATATATATATATATATATAAAGCACTTGTCAGGAAACTTGAAAGGATCCTAATAAAATTATATAGACAACATGTGTCTTTATCATTTAATCAAACCTATATAAAAGAAATACTGCTGCCCAACTAGACATATCTTAAAATACAAGATCCTGCAATTCACGATGATACTGACACCCAAAAGTATCGGTTTTAGTCTTGTAAAAAGACAAATTAACAACGATAATACATACCCATCTGTCAGTATGGACCATTACTCATGGTAAGTCTTCTATACGGCACCCAGTGTCCGTACAGGATTGATAACTATAAGCTTTTCCTGCTTTGTCATCATTGGTGAGGTTATTTGTAAGAATCAATTGGAGAACGTCATTTACTTCAGCAGCAAATCTTGCTCGTTTTATCAGGATGGTTTTTCAGATGGGAGGCTAGTGGCCGTACAGCTGCTGCTTTTAAGATACTGTTTAAAACAACATAAATCATTTACGACTCTGTGAAAAGAGCTTTTCGAGCTCGAAGAATTATTATCTCAAGTTAATCTATTTTAAAGCAATAAAAATTGTCTACATAATGAGTATTAGATAGGAGTGCTTAAAACTGTATGCAAATTGTTGTTATTTGATTGGAATACTTGAAACCATATAACTGTGTGCAAACAAATCATTATTATTGAATAGAAATATTTACTTGAAACCATATGTCTCACACACTCACTGTTTCCGTAAACTAGTTTGGCTGCGTCCATTGAGCAGAAATAGCCTAGCTGGGCCCATCCCTCTCCAGGTCTGCGACTGGTTTGAATTCAGAGTTTTCCTTCTCCTAGACCGGTTGACATACCAAGGTTGTAGAACCCAGTATGCCTAATTTACTTATAGCTGGAGGGAGAATTGTTAGATTAATATATTTCCCTGTGCATTAGCACAAAGGGAAATGCAAGCAGTTTCGTGCAGGATTTGAACTCTGGTAACTGGGTTTACTTTCCATGACAATAATCAGTACGCCTCGAGCTCTTCCTCTAAAACTCGACTGCTGTAAGTAAATTATTTGTATTAGATAGAAATACTTGAAACCATTCATCTGTCTTCAAATTATTTGTATTTAATAGGAATACTTGAAACCTTTCATCTGCGTTCAAATTATTTGTATTTGATAGGAATACTTGAAACCATCCATTTCTGTTCAAATTATTTGTATTAGATAGGAATACATGAAACATTACGGCTGTTTGCAAACAAAAAAAAAGCAGTTTAAAAAAAAGTGCAATGGAAGTTTGAAAACTTTAGAAATGAATAAACTTTCTGTCTTAAATGACTCCAGCCATAAGTGAAGTGCGAGAACAGAATGGTCTCTTTAGCCTTGCAGTTAGCAAACTCATCTAGGAGAAAGAAAAAAAACTAATTCAGACTTTCTAACAACGAATCATTACGATAGAATAACTTAGCACGTTGGGTAAGTTATGTCAGGCATCGTTTCTTGCTTTCGGGTACCGAGCGAACGCATTTAGCGAAACGGTTATTATCGTAGAAAAAAGAATCAGTGATAAATCTTGAAAGGGGCTGTTTGAATTTCAGTTCGCAATAATTCCCTAAAAAAGGCATGAATCCACCAATCCTTCCAACTGTGAGTAAATAGTAGGACAAACTGGGTTCTTTTTTTAGTCATAATAAAACAACCAATCTCGGAAAAGGAAAATTCTTGATACAAACCAACTTTACTCCACTTGACCTTGTGTCACACCTCGTCCGTGGAGGTTCTATACTGGTACCATGTAACCCAGTTTAACTTGTTTTTTTTTTTTGGGGGGGAAGATCAGCATTGTTATTTAAGCCCTCTCCCATTTCGTTGAGAAAAGCCAAGAGAGGGAATTGCTCGGTATGGAAACTCGAAGATCTCCAAAAGTTAAAGGGCAACAACTGTGGAGACTGATTTATAAATAAAAGTGATAACATTGAAATGATAGAATAAAACCAGATAAAAACACAAAATAAAAGAGATACAAAAGAAAAAACAATCTCCCGGAAGGCCTTTGACAATCCGAGAATGCCAGGGAAAAAAACAGGCTTCCTGGTGCTAAAAAAAAAAAGAAACTCAGGAAGAAACAACACAGACCTCGGCAAGAAAAGCCGCATTTTATTCCTCGGGGAGGTCTTCTCCCTGCAAGATTTAATTGGGAACTTCCTTAGTAATATGGTCGAGTCTTAATAGCTTCTCTCGTCTCTTTGTCTCTATTTTCTTCCTTCATTCAATTTTCGGCCAACGCGACCAGCAAAACAACAAGTATTGGTGTTTGGTGTTTAAACTATTGACAGTCATGTAACCAATTACTGCAGACAATAAAATAACTTGACACTGAATTTAGGTGAAACTGAAAGTTGATATAGATAAGGAAAAAGATTTTTTTCTCAAAAGATCATGTTTTATGTTATATATATATATATATATATATATATATATATATATATATATATATATATATATATATATATATTATTTTGTAGATACCATCGATAATGGCGCCTTTTGTGACCTCAGAATCACTCACAGATTTGCCTGACTCCATATACAGATGTAGTTTCAGTGCACAGACAACTTTCGCTGCTTTTCGACATGTTGACCAATTACGCAACGTTCCCTGTCGGCAAAAGGAAGAACCATTGGCGCATGACGTCTGGAATATTCGCGCTCCAGATTTTGCTGTGAAACATTATGCGTCACCAATGAAAAAGCCACCTCGAGCCAATGCACATCAAATCGAGTGAGTCTAATGTATTCCTGTGCTGATTAATGTAGTTTCCTTTTCTTTATCAAAAATTGATCAATAGCCTCCCCCTCCTCCTCCTCCTCCTCCTTCTTCTTCTTCTTCTTCTTCTTTAAACGATCTCCAAAGGATTAGAAAAAAGATTGGAACTTAGAGGAAGAATCGAGACCATCCAAACTACGGTATGGTTAAGCTCTTCTAGAATACAAAGAAAAGTCCGGGAGACTTGCTGTCACTCAACCTCCATTGAAAGACCATCAACCAACACTGGTGTGAAAAGCTCCCAAAAAGTAAAATATTAAATCTTGAAAAGAATGCAAAAAGTGTTCAACGCAAATTTTTAAAAAAGTTACTTGAGCCGCTATCATAGAAGTGGGTTCTCTTAACATAATACCCTTTTTATCTACCCTTAACATCTACCGGTCCAAATGAATGTGAAAACATAAAACTCGGAATTACAGGAGAGTAACACGAATTACAATTAGTCCATTGGCGAGTTTAGAGCAACGAAATAAAATCGGCGACTCACGTTCAAATCCTGGGCGAGCTGTTTGCTTTTCCCAATGCACTAACGCCTTTGAGAAACCCATAAATCGATCTGTTCGCCTCCCAATATAAATAGAAATAGTCGGTCAGACGGAGTTCTTTAGCCTTGAAAAAGTAACAACTCTAGGAGAAGGAAAGCTATGAATTCAAACCAACTTTATTCAACTTAGAAATTGACGTGGGGCGTAGTGGCTAATGTGTAAGGCTGCGACATCCTTGTAAGCGAGTTCGAACTCAAGTTGCACTAATACGTTCACTATTGGACTGACACCCTCGGAGGAAAATATAAGCCCCCGCCCCGGTTATGTGTTAAATGGTACCACAACAATTTCTCTCCAAGGATAGCTTTGGCTTTAAATAACCCATGAAAGTTGTTGATATGACTAACCGAACCAAATCTAAAGATTGACCTTGTGACATGTCCTTGTTTGTGGCGGAGGGGTTGGGTAGATACATTCTTTGACGCCTTTTCTTTAATCTCATCCACGGTCGGAAATCTTTTCCCTTTCAATCATAATTTTAGCTTCGATAAAAGACAAACGAGGAACGAATCTTGATTGTCGGAAAGATTAATACTTGGACCTTGCTAGAGAAAAAAACTGGGGGAAATGAAGGTAAGAGTTATCTCAATAATGGTAGAGGCGCTTTAAAGAACCTAGAAAAGATATTGGGGGAAACTTGGGATCCAGTCAAGTGAATCTCAAACAGCCTCGTCAAGGTTTTGAACTCGGATCACCGACTCCATTTTCTGCGACGCTAAGCGCCCCCTCCCCAAAAAGGTGAATCATGATTTTAAGAAGTTTTTTCTCTAGAAATATTCTAGAATTTATCACTTTTTTAGTTGGGGGGGGGCTTTCATTTTAATATGTTATCTGCTAGAACAAAATTTCGATTTCAGTTTTTGTGTAATGGTACATCAACCTTTGTGGGTAATTAAATGCTAAAATAATCCTCGGAGATAGACAGTAGAGGTACTATTTAACCTATAGTTGGAGGGATAAGTGGTTCATGCCTTTCCACAAGTTGCTAGTCGGATAGTGAATTTAATAGTGCAACTAGAGTTCGAACTCGCTAACTATATTGTCGTAGTCCAGAACGTTACCCACTATGGCACGAAGACTCACCTATTTTCTTTTTTGCTAATTTTAAGTTTATAACAAAGTCTGATCTTCTTGCATCGACTGGGTGATCCGATTTTTTATCAAAAAATTCCCCGGGAACTTGCCGTATGGAGTCGATCATTTCCCGAATTAATTTTTTAATGTAGGCTTATTAATTGGCCTTGGCTAGGCCTAGGCCAGCTATTTGTACACTGCAAAGTTTGTATTGCGCGTATAGTGTGACGCTGTTAATATTTGGCTAAAATTTAGGTTTCAGAAAGCCGTATGAAACGTGAGTAAATACAATATTCATATACATGGTTTCCGTCGTTGAGAATAGACACAGCGACCCTGGTTCAAATCCTGGACAAGGCTGTTTGAATTTCACATAGCAATAATACCCTTGGAGAAAGGCATGAATCCAACTATTCTCCTTCCAGTTATGAGTAAATAGTAGGGTAGAGTGGGTTCTTTAACATTGGTATAGCAACCAGTCTAGGAAAAGGAAAACTGACTTTAAACCGGTTAAACTCTGCTTAATAAATTGACCTTGTGTCACATCCTGCTGGTACAGAGGGTTGGGTATATATATATATATATATATAAATATATATATATATATATATATATATATATATATATATATATATATATATAGTATTCACTTATTTCTGAATTTATCTTTTCAGTGATGGTAATGTGAAAAAACAAAAAAAGAAAGCAGAGTTCAAATCGAGTCGCAAGTTTGTTCATTTTGACACCACAACCGACCCAAGAAATAATGACCAAGATTTAATTCTTCACTTCAGAACCTTAACCCCTAATACAGCTCGAAGACTTGCAGTCAAGAATGGTAAACACCCAACTGGCCCATATTTAGATCCCAAGCCACACGATCACCGCGGGGTAGGTGAAAAAATAAAAGACAAAATATTTGATTTAGTAACCGATTGACTGACGCGACACTAAGATTGATTTCACTGATCAGCTATCGAGAAATGAGGCCTGAATTGTTTATTTTCAGTATTGTCCAGTCAGCTGGGGCTGTAGAATACATCAACTGCACCTTTGTAGAGGGGTAAGATCCCCCAACGAGTGTCCTGGGTATGACACAAAACAATCTGATGGTGAGGTTCCCGTAATACTGGAGCTTTGGGGAATGCGGAGTACCCCTTTATTGCCATCGCTCCCAGGTCCACTCTGGCCCAGAGTGGTAGCACCTGATAAGAGTCCTATCTTTGGGTTATATAGAACTAACTGCATACTTATTGTATGAATTGTTTGACTAAACTGAATAGCTTGAAATAGAAATGTTTTTCACAATTAAACTGTACTTACATTTAAAATGCGTGCTTATGCTAAACTGATTTGTTTGAAATGGAAATGTTTTTGACATTGAAACTGTACTTATACTAAACTGAATTGTTATATGACTGCTTGAATAAACTGAATTGTTTGAAATAGAAATGTTTTTGACAAACTGTGTAGTTATGCTAAACTGAATTGTTTGAAATAGAACTGATTATATGTATAAAAATGGATTTGGCCTTAAATAACCTACAAGGGTTGATATGCCATAAAATCCAACCAACCAACCAACCAATCATTTTCAGTATTTAAAAAATATCCGAATAAACATCCTCATACTTGTTCGCATTATCAAAATACATTTGAAGTATTTCTCAATTGTATAATTCAACCGATAATAAATTTTTTATCTTATTCCTATTTTCATGAGGTGAGGTACTCATAGTGTAGTGGTTGCGACATGCCTGTTAGCGAGTTCGAACTTCAGTCACGTTATTACGTCAACATTTGGACTAAAATCTTCGGAAAAGGTATGAACCCCCTTATCTCCCTCTACTATGGGTTAAATTGTATCACTGCTGTTCTTCTAAAAGCATGACTTTGGTATTAAATAACCCATAAAGGTCGATATACCTTTAAACAAAGCAACCAAACGATAATAGACACAACCTACCAAAATCCACTTTCATTGATCCCCGAAAATCCACCAATTCTGGGAATTTGTTCGTCAAGCTTATTTTCACCAGCTTTCTCCAACTTTTATTTGCATTTAATTCCTAAACCTGATTGGTTACATTTGAGAAGAAGGGACCCTAACCCTACCCCCCCTAGCGTAGTGGCTAACGTACTGGACAGCAGCATTGTAATAAGTGAGTCCAAATCCAGTTGATGGAATGTTTCAGATTGAAAATGAACTCTTTTTGTCTTTAGATTTCTTTGTATTATGGCATATCAACTTTCATGGGCTATTTAATGCGAAATCCATCCTTTTAGAAGAACAATAGTGAGACTATTTAACCGGGGGCAAGGGGAGGGTAAAGAAATTCATAACTTTCTTAAGGGCATTAGTCCGAAAGCGTGACTGGAGTTCAAACTCGCTTACTAGGATGACGCAGTCCACTATGTTTGCTACTTCACCACGAGGACTTACCCAACAGATTTGTGATTTGTGTGATAAAAGATTTTCTTAAACTTCAACATCAGCCCAAACAAAAATTGTCTTAAATGAATATTTTATGACTTATGTTTTCAGCTTCCACCAATCAAAAACTTTGGCCTTCCTGAACTTGTGACGTCACTAAATCCAGATCCCTTGAATATCCACTTTAAGAACAAACATTTGGATATTCGTAAGGTTTTTTTTTTCTTTTTTTTTCTTTTTTGAGAGAGAGAGGGGGGAGGCATTTTAAGATTTCCACCTGAATCTT
>OY757941.1:645434-697934 GCA_963585895.1 Sepioteuthis lessoniana | reverse complement strand
CGTCATGAGATGTTGAGAAGGCAGCGTGTGTTGTCGGGCGTGAGGGATTGAACTTTTGCATTTTTGACGAAAGACATGTCGCAGATGTAGGAATTGTCACCGTGAGTTTCGCGTCTGGTATTTGGGGGAGAGTAGGCGTTATCTCCATTAATGTGGACCAGCGGTGAATTGGGAGCTTGTGTGTCGAGAGCGGAGTTACGCTCGGATCGACATAGCCAATTTTGGGGTGACACAAAGTTGGGCCTGTGCGAGGCATGTTGTATGCATCTAATTTATATTCAACTGGGATTCTTCGTAAGGAATCCATAAATTAGATGGATTCCCTCGTGTGTCAATGTTGTTGCTGCTGCTATGTTAGAGTCACAGTGAGATATCTACACTGGGCGGCTTGTCTAGCTAAAAAGCATCGCTAAGTAGGAACGGCAAGAGGAACGTCTGTTCCGGTCTGCGTTCCCAAGCCAAAGAGACTGGGTTTGGCGGCATACAAGCTTTGGTGGGCGGAAATGAAGGTCCGGGCTGAATAGGATTAGTCATCCTGATTGGTTGAAATTAAGTGTCGAAATAAATTGAGCGCCAAACCAAAATACGAGATTTTCCTCTTCTCTACAAACTCTTTTTGCTTCATTCGCTTCTTATATAATTGATCGTTTCATCTCTACCACCCTATAACCTACACTTGCTATTTTGTTGTGTCTTATCTATTTTTGCTTTAATATGGTGCGTCCTTAGGGTGTTATTTTCTCCTTTAGTGTTATATGAGAGCTCTTCACATATTATTATTTTCTCATTGAGAGTTTTTCACATTTTTAGTAGATAGTCTTTCACTCGACCCTGAGTGACAGCAAGTCTCCTCAAGTCTCCAGTACTCTTCTCAGTATTCTGGCCGTTCTCAATAGTGCTGTAGTTTGGATGGTCTCCTCTCGTCCTCCAACCTCCAAGTCCTCCAGTCCCTTTGATAATCCTTTGGTGACTATACCAAAAGCACCAATAACGATTGGTACAATTGTCACCTTCATGTTCCATAGTTTTTTCAATTCCCTAGCAAAGGTCCAGCTACTTATCCTTCATTTCACTTTCTTTCAGTTTTATTCAGTGGTCAGCCGGGACAGCAAAGTCCACCATGTTACAAATTCTCTTATTTTTTGTTATTGATTATAAGGTCTGGTCTTCTGGGTGAGATTTGGTGATCCGTTTGTATGTCAAAATCCCAGAGGAGTTTATGAGTGTCATTCTCAGGACAGCTGCTGGGTTGTGCATATACCATTTATTCGTCAAATTTAAATTCCTTGCATATTTGCCAGTGGATCACCTTGCCCACTATTCAATTTTCAGTTTTATTTTCGATTTCTTACAATCCTTCACCAGATCTTTACCCAAGACCTAGCGTGAGAGAAGATAGTGATTATATTCATTCTATGTATTTATGTTTTTTGCTGCCTCTTTTGGGTGATATCTTTAAATCACATTAATAGCACTTTCCTAAGGAGATAAGCAGTTCCGCAAAGTGCAGTCTTTTGAATTTCATATCGGCTGGGACTGTTAATGTGTTTATTTGTCCCTTTCTTGATCATACCAAAGGTTCTCACTTTTACTGGCACGGTAGTAGTTTTAAGGTATCACATTTTTTTCATTTTTTCTTTCTATGTCTTTGTATTTACTACTTTTCTTCTATTCTTTGAAAGATCTGTTATCAGTTGGCACTGACATACCAATTAGAAGGCATGTTTTTCTTTTATAATCCTTAACCGCTATATCTAGTCTATCGATCTTTATTCTTCTGTTAGTTTAGATACCAAAGTCTCAAAGAATAATAGTTTCTTTGGTTAGTTCTGCTTGCTGTTTTTACCATTATTCAGATTTCAGTATTCCATAACATTTACATATTTTCCAATGAATATAATCTTCTCTTTTATCAGGTCTTTATATTCTATTGTTGTAAGGGTTTGGCAACTGGACACTAAGTGGGGTCAATTGATTCAGTTTATTAGAAGTATTATTATTTACTGGTCGAGTTTTTTCACACCAGCGTTAGCCGATGGTTTTTCACTGGAGTTTGAGAGACAGCGAGTCTCCTCAAGTCTCCAGGACTCTTCTTAATCTCCATAAGGACGCACCATATTAAAGCAAAAATAGATAAGACACAACAAAATAGCAAGTGTAGGTTATAGGGTGGTAGAGATGAAACGATCAATTATATAATAAGCGAATGAAGCAAAAAGAGTTTAAGACAAGACACGACTGGTTGGGGAAAGTAATACACTGGGAGTTGTTTGGCTTGGGTTTTATGGCACATCAACTATTGTTTTTTGTTTACACACAGTTCTCAATCATGGCCGTTCTCAATCATGCTGTAGTTTGGATGGTCTCCACTCGTCCTCCTACCTCCAAGTCCTCCAGTCCCTTTAATAAACTTTTGGTGACTGTACCAAAAGCATCAATAACGATTGGTATAATTGTCACCTTCATGTTCCATAGTTTTTTTCAATTCCCAAGCAAGGTCCTAGTCCTTCTTTTCACATTCTTTTAGTTTTATTCTGTGGTCAGCCGGGACAGCAAAGTCGACAATTTTGCAAATTTATATTTATTATTATTATTATTATTATTATTATTATTATTATTATTATTATTATTATTATTATTATTATCACCTGTTTATACTACCCCCTTTTTACTTTTGGCCAATACAAAAGATTTAGGATGTAGAATAGTTGTGAATATTAGCATTCTATTCGTAGAAATTCTGATTTTAAGTGAGTGCCCTCCCGTACACCTCGGTGTAGTAGCTATTGAAAAGCGAGTTTTCGGGTCACCCTCGACTAAGGTCGCCAACTTTACTTACAACAGAGCCATATCGAAGGTTATTTTATGTCTTGAGCATGACACTAAGTTCCATCAAATGGTGAGGCTCTAGTTCTATAGCTTTTGGAAGTGTAGAGTACCTCATCGTTGTAATTAATCCCAGTTCCACTCTGACCCGGAGTGGTAGTATCTGTGAGGGTCAAAGAAATCTGTTTTTTAAAAAAGTGTTCCTATTCAATAGGACCGAATTCAAAATGAAAAACCTCTTTAGAAACAATTGCATAAAACATGTAAATATCAACGTACAATGTACTCAAATACCCTAACCTTTTAGCATAAAATAATCCCAGGCGGATCGACGTGCCATTAAAATCAATCACCCAATCAATCAAAGCTTCTTTTTTATTCTAAATTATCGATCAACTAACTTAACAAATCTCATCAGTTTTTTTTTTATCTATTTGTTTTCAGCGTCATCGGCGTCTTGATCGAACTGTGTACAGTTCTTTAATGGAAAGGATTGAGGAAGACTTTGATAAAAAATGCAAAAATCGGAAATGTTAAAGGAAAAAGCAAAAAATGGTAAAGAACGTCAACTTGAAGAGAATGAAATGATTTCTTTTCTCTTTTAGGGAAAAAATAAATAAATAAAATTTTGGATGTGACAGAGAAATAAGGAACTTTGAGACGATTTCATTTTTTCAGACATCAGACATGGTGTTTGCTGTTTCTATCGACGGCCTTATTCATTTCGGGATCTGCGTTTGCTGGGCGTTGATAGGAGAATGTACTTACTATAATTTTGTTATTGTCAAAGAAAACGTCTACAGTCAACCCTCGACTTTCATAGGCTTCACTTTCGAGGATTTGAATATGGGAAAATTCAGGAGATTTTTATGACCAACTGTGGAAAATCTCAACGGACAATACGAGTAGACAAGAAGACCGACAGTAAACTAATAAAAAAAATTGTCATAAATGCATATATTGTGTGTATTATCAGTCCATTTTTCCTCTTAGTTACGTTGTGGGTGGGGAGATAGAGAACAATAGTCTTGTAAGTCTGAGGTTGCAGTTTTTACCCCACAAATGGATATATGAAAACTGAATATTAACTATTTGTCTATTTATTGTACGAGGGTCATTCAATGAATGGGGGAATATTTTTTTGACGGGGGAAGGACCTGTTATATATACGCTGGTCATTCAATAAATGAAGTGAAATTTTTTGACGGGGGAAGGACCTGTTATATATACGCTGGTCATTCAATAAATGAAGTGAAATTTTTTGACGGGGGAAGGACCTGTTATATATACGCTGGTCATTCAATAAATGAAGGGAAATTTTTTGACGGGGGAAGGACCTGTTATATATACGCAGGTCATTCAATAAATGAAGTGAAATTTTTTGACGGGGGAAAGACCTGTTATATATACGCGGGTCATTCAATAAACGAGGGGAAATTTTTTTGACCTTTGAAGGACATGATGTCATCCTATTTAAAGTAGTGCTTTTTCTTGATCAACCACATTAAATTAACATTGATATCTAAATCAAAGGTCATCAAACATATTAAATAATCGATCTCTCGATAAAATCCTTGCTTTCATCTATCCACAGGTATTTACGAAGGTCATTCAATAAATCCACGCAATATCCTTGAGTAGCTCCCAAAAATTAACATCAATGGATTGCCACTACATGAAAATAGATCAAAATAAACGAATGTATCAAATGAAATATAGGGAAATGCATAGAGTGGGGTATCTGTTTTCTGTCATTTGAAATCGATAGATTAATCATTTAGTTTTATTTTTCAATGTTATCCTTCGATCACTTCACCCTAATCTGTTATATAACGTATGACATGGATTTTCGGTTCGTTCCTAGTGGCTCCGTATGCGTTGACAAGCTGTCACGTTTTGATTAGTAAACAGGGGGATGACAGCGCGTCAGAGCAGTCAGGTCTAACAGGTGTGTAACCGGAAGGAGACCACGTGATAACCACGCGGTCAGATTTAGACTGAGTGCAGATAATCAAGAGTTGAGCGAGGGACACGCAGCCGATCAGAAGGTTAAGTCGTCTCTGACGATACGGCTTGCAAGGGGGTGCAATCGTTGGTACCCCTGGCTCCTGGAAGAAGATATGGGACAAGAAGAAGTCCCCTCTCTGAGTATATGTCTCTCCATCTATCTCTCAAACTAACAACAAACTATGGGTCCCTTTTCGAGAATAAAAAGAGATATATTTTTATAAATAAGAGTTTCGTTCGTTCTTTGAATTTCGTAAATCTTGTACGAGACAATACAACATATCGACCATGTTTATCGATACCGTTTCCGATATTCAAGCATCAATTGAACTTTGGGTCTGTTGCATCGAAAACCATCAATCAAATTAAGATAATTAATTAGAAATATTTGAGAGTTATTTCCTATCACCCATTATATCTTGAATAATAAATGTCTGATTCCGAATACGGGAAATCAGGAAATACTATTAGTCTTTGATCTCTCCAAATTATTATTCGAATCTTTGTTTATATATATATATATATATATATATATATATATATATACAAGAAGAGTTACTTGAAGCTATAACTGTTTAGTAAGTATTAGTAGTAGTTAGTTGAAACCAAATTAAATACTTGCGTAAACAAATGATCATTATAAAATAGTTACTTGAAACCGAATAATTGTGTACAAATTATTTGTATTGGATAGAAATACTTGAAGCCATATATCCGTGTGGATATATTTATTATTTTTATCAACGAGGAATAGTTATGTGAAACCATTTCGTAATTTGAAATGCTTGTGTAAGAATACAATAAATAATAATATTCTTTAGATATTTTGCACATCCAATTGGGGCCTCGTAGGCGGTCACTCAACACAGAAACCCATCCTTGATCTCTCTTCGTCTCTGGTTTTTAAACAGTTGAGATTTTGAGTATTTTAAATATTTCTAAATGAGTTTATCTTGTCTCTTTTTATCCGTTGTATTCAATGGTAAGAGTGGCTTCTATAGATGAGAATAAAAACAGCCATCGAAAGATAACCATGACCCACACTCAAACCACATATAGCAAGGACGAGATCGTAAGTGATGTGCTCCTGTGGACCCCCGCATATGGCCAATCAAAAGCAGGACGACCAGCTCGAACATTCATACAGCAGTTATGTGATGATACGGGATGTAACCCTGAAGACCTGCCGGAGGCGATGAATGATAGGGAGACGTGGAGAGAGAGGGTCAGGGATATCCGTGCTAGCCGCACGACATGATGATGATGATGATATCACGGTAATTCTATTGCTACTATTGGTCCTTGGAGAGTGGCGATGCGACTTCTTCCCCACGAAATCTTCCCACCTCAAATTCCAATGCTTGATATTGTAATATCACATAAGATTACTTAAAACCATAGAATTGTGTACAAATTATTTGTATTAGCGTAAATTGTGGCTTACAAGTCGATCTGTCATCAAAGCCAACCTGAGGATTTTTAGCCCAAAATTCTGGGTTAGACCTATAGTCTACTGTGACGCTCTGATTAGTATTTACAGTGAATGCATCATCTGTTGAAAGCGGCGTGTAATATAGCGTCGATAAAATACTCAATTTGCGAGCCCAATTGACTGGTTCTGTAAAATACACCGACAGCATCTCTGCAAAGGGGGTAAGAAACCCACCCCAAGCGAGTGTGCTGGAAACGACTCTAAACCATCTGAATGTTAGGGGATAAGGATAACCCCTTCATTGTCATTGCTCCCAGATCCACTCTGACCCAGAGTGGTAGTACCTGATAGGGTCCAATCTATGGGTTAAATAGAACCGTTGGACATTTAAATTATGTGCAAACTAATGACTTAAATTAAATTGTTAGAAATAGAACTGTTTTATCATTTAACTATGAGTAAAAAATGACTGGTGTTTAATTGAATTGCTTGTGATACATAGCAATACTTGGAACTATTTAATTGAGTGAAAACAAATAATTAATATCGAATAGAATTATTTGTGTTAGATAGCAATAATTGAAACCATTTAACTGTGTAGAAACAATAGCAATACTAATGTGCAAACGAATTAGTTCTAACTCATGTAAAAATGAAATTATTTACAAATTATTCAACCCAGTCGACTGGGGCTGTAGAATACACCGACTGCATCTCTACAGGGGTGTAAGATCGCCCCCAACGAGTGTTCTGGATGAGACATTAAACAATCTGATGGCAATGCTCCAGCCTTGGAGCCTTGGGGAATGTTGAGTCCATTTTCTTTGCCATTGCTCCCAGGTTAACTTCGGTCAGGAGTGGTAGTATCTGACAGGGTCCTATCTATGTGCCAAATAGAACTATTTGACATTTAACCTGTATGAAAACAAATGACTTATGCTAAACTGAATCATTAGAAATAAGAATTTTGGACCATTGAACTGCATGTAAACAAATGATTGATGTCTTGTTGAATTGTTAGGGATCCATAGTAATACTTGGATCAATTTAACTTTGTTGGCTGATGTTTACAAATCCTATATATTCAATATATATGTATAAAGAGGATTTGGCATTAAATAACCTACAATGGTTGATATGCCATAAAACCCAACCAAACCAAATCATATATATTCAATATATACATGTACAAACAGGATTTGGCATTAAATGACCAACAATAGTTGATATGGCATAAAACCCAACCAAACCAAATCCTATATATTTAATATATATGTATAAAGAGGATTTAGCATTAAATAACCAACAATGGTTGATATGGCATAAAACCCAACCCAACCAAATCCTATATATTCAATATATATGTATAAAGAGGATTTGGCATTAAATAACCTAGAATGGTTGATATGCCATAAAACCCAACCAAACCAAATCCTATATATTTAATATATATGTATAAAGAGGATTTAGCATTAAATAACCAACAATGGTTGATATGCCATAAAACCCAACCCAACCAAATCCTATATATTCAATATATATGTATAAAGAGGATTTGGCATTAAATAACCTAGAATGGTTGATATGCCATAAAACCCAACCAAACCAAATCCTATATATTTAATATATATGTATAAAGAAGATTGGGCATTAAGTAACCTACAATAGTTGATATGCCATAAAACCCAACCAAACCAAATCATATGTAGTTGTATGAAAATTATCGTTATTTTTATAAAAAAATGAATAGCTACTGAAAATCATATTATTGGGTATAGATTATTTGTATTTGATAGAAATGCTTGAAACCAACAGTGTGTAAATTATTTGTATTAGATAGGAATACTTGAAACCATAAATTATCAGCATTAAGAATAATTACTTGAAACTATAATTGCTTACAAATGATTATCATTAATTACTTGAAACAATATAATTGCTTCTCCCCAACAACAACAACAAGAAAAATAAAGACTGACAACAGTTTTAGATAACCCAACAAGGGTTGACATGTCATAAAACCAGCCAACCGAGCAACATATATAGTTCTAATCTGGGGGGGGGATCGAAGTCCCATTTTGTCTTTCCGCATAAATCTGGTCTAAAATTGCACAAGAAGGGCGGATTTTCAGCAATCTTAATTTAAAGTGATACCAAATGATACAGTATATATTTCGTGCGTATTTTGTGAATTTCCCATTTTGATGGAAGATCAAAATTCAAGTTCATTGATATTCCTTTGTCTGTGTGTTCGTCGTACAGCGACTGAATAAAATTTCTCTTTGTATTGGAGGATCTATAAATGCCAGACCTCATTGACTCCTTTCGGCTTTTCCAACCGTCACAGAGGGAGAGAGAGAGAGAGAGAGAGTGAAGAGAGAGACAGGGGATGAAGAGAGAGAGAGAGAGATGGAAGAGAGAGACGGGGGAGGGAGAGAGAGGGGGATGCAGAGAGAGAGGGGAAAGAGAGAGAGAGGGGGGAATGGAGAGTGAGAGGAATGGAGAGAGTGAGGGATGCAGAGAGAGAGGGATGCACAGAGAGAGGGGGAAATGGAGAGAGAGAGGGAAATGGAGAGAGAGGGGGAAGAGAGAGACAGGGGATGAAGAGAGACAGGGGGATGCACAGAGAGAGGGATGCACAGAGAGAGGGAGAAGAGAGAGACGGAGGAAGAGAGAGAGGGGTGGGAGGGAGGAAGGTAATGCGAGGGAGTAGCTTCCACTGTGGTGTCATCCCTATCAGACCGCTCGCACAGTGTTTACAACTTGTAGAGAGTTGACGCGACGTGGTTACATCAGTTGCGAGACGGGTTAGATTGAGGGTTGGGGAGCCAGACGGTTCTTGGACCGAGGGTATGTCTTCTTCCTCTTTGTCGATCGATAAATATTCGTCTGCTTGGTGGTATCATTTCTGGAAACACGCCTCTCTCGCTAGTGTGTCTGCATATCAGTTTGTTGGCCTATTCCAGTTTAATGATTTTCCAGCTGAGTGACACCCGCTACTGTGACGAAAACTGCGTCTCTTCCGCCTTCAAAGTTGCAAATATACGAACTACTAACGCTGCTAAACAAGAAGCTACTTAGTATATATATATATATATATATATATACTGAAGATGCCTCCGAAAACCAAACCTTGCCTCGAAATTAATGAGGAAATATATGGAATGTGATTTTAAATCTACAACTCGAGTAGCGTAAGCAGTCTCAGATCTTTTTATCATGTGTAGTATTGTGGTTAGAAGGGTAGGTGAGCAGACCATTGATAGTGAGTTCGATTCTCACCGAGTGCCTTATATTTTATTTTCTGGTTCTGTTTTAAGCATTGTTAAGATTATCTTAATTTAACTTATTAAGAGCAGGTGTAGCAGTTGGCGAGTTAGGATAGCAGATCATCGTCAATTCGATTCTCACTGGGTGTCCTATATTTTTCTGACTTCGTGCTAAACTAAGCTAAGCTTTGTAAACATCTTAATTATCTTATTTCTTCTCATATAGATCTGGTGTAAGAGTTAATGTGTTAGGCTTGCAGACCATTGTTAGTGAGTTCATCCCTCACTGGGTGACTTTTTATGGCTTGGTGCTTGGCTTAGAAAAGATCATAGTCATTATAATTTAGATTTTTTTAAAAGTTGCTGTAGCAACTAATTTGTACGGCTTGCTGACCATTGTTATGAGTTCGGTCCTTACTGTGTTTCCTATGTCTTGGGCTTTGGGTAGGGGGGTGTCCTCGTAGTGTAATGGTTAAAGCGATGGACTGCGGAATCGTAGTAAGCGAGTTCGTATTCCAGTCGCGCTATTACGTTCACTTTCGGGCAAATACCCTTGGAAAAGGTATGAACCCCCTTATCCTCCTAGATATGGGTTAAATAGTACCACTACTGTTCTTCTTGGAGAATGGCTTTGGCATTAAATTACCTACAAAGGTTGATATGCCATTAAACAAAGAAACCAAACCTAGGCTTTAGGTTGAACCGAACTTAGTAAGTCACAACGATTTAGACAGATAGTAAAATTAGAAAAAAAATCCTGGAAATGAGATTTTAAAATAAGTATAATGATTGGTCAATTGGACTTTAACTAAGTTAAAACTTAAATGAAAAGGAAGCACCGCGATTTTTTTTCCACGTACACATGGGAAGCAGCATGATGGACGTGTGAACCCTGCAGCTTAACGCTCAGGATTGTCAGTTCGATCGGGGAACTACTGCTGCTCATCTATAAGAGTGGCTTCTATAGATGAGAATAAAAACAGCCATCGAAAGATAACCATGACATACGGGATGTAAACCTGAAGACCTGCCGGAGGCGATGAATGATAGGGAGACGTGGAGAGATGATGATGATGATGATTTGTCGGAAGATATTGAATTAAAAAAAAGAGATATCATAAGCAGTTATCTGCTCCACACACTCGGGGTGCTGGGATGTGATACAAGGTCGGTTTAACGTGAGGACCCTGCTTAATTCGTTCGGTATTTCATTTCGGGAGAGCTTCAAGCTCCGTGCAATAAACCCAGCCCTTAAACCATCTAGATAAGAGGGGCAGGTACTCCCTGGTAGGAAGGCCCTGAAACTAAGTCTGTTTTTTTTTTTTTTTTTTTTTTTGTTTTTTTGCCTCGCAATACAAAGACCGAGAAGATATTTATCCGAAAATCCACAAGGCCAGAATGTAACACGAAGTCGTTTTAATTCCCAGCAAGAAACAATCTTCCTGGAGGGGCAAGGTTAGGAATTGTTTAGTTTCGTCAATATTCTCTTTCAAAGGTAATAAACCTGGCCTTTACCGCTTTTAAACGCGGTGAGGGGGAGGAATAAGCTGATTTTTTTTCAATGTCTCCTAAAAACAAAGGTCGATAAGCTATAGAGACATCAAGAGAAACACCGTGCCACAATTCTTAAACCATAAAGTATGCTATAATTGGATAGTATACCCGACATTGGCATGATGGTTAGGGTGTTCGCCGATGGCCCGGAGACCTGGTTCAATCCACGGTCGAGTCATACCAAAGACTCAAAAAATGGTACTTGATGCCTTCTTGCTTAACACTCAGCAATATAAGGTAGGGATCAAGGGTAAAGTGGAGCAATCCAGCGAAAGGAGTGGTGTAGTAGCTATCGAAAAGGGAGCCTTTGGGTCACCCTCGACTAAAGGGAGACAACTTTACTTTACTTACCAGCAATAACGTATGGTTGTGAAACATGAAAGTTGAACGAATCGCTCGAAAACAAATTTACAGAGAAAAAAGATTACAATTTTTTATATGGAGATTCCAATCTTTCCTCATCACACGTAGATCGATTGAAATGACATTGCTGGAAACAACCCAAGTATATAAAGAGATGAGTGGCCACTTTGAAACAACAGGTACTGTACATGTTTAATGAGCAGGGTGTGACACATGGTTAGTTTGTAAGAGGAATTTAAAAGATTTCAATTCAGACTTTTCTATGTATTCTATTGCCATAAGAAGGTTAAAGAGACAGTCTGCCCTACTATTTACTCATAACTGGAAGGAGAATAGTTGGATTCATACTTTTCCCGGTGGAGAAATACCGTCTTCTACAGGATTTGAACTCAGGTCGCCGTGTCCAGTTCTTATGACGATAACCGTTACGCTATGAGAGCTATCTATTGTGTGCCAGACTAAGTAAAGCTTAATAAGTAATAACTTTATAGAAACGTCCAAAGTTAAACAATTTGGCACTGGAGATCCGCTCCCTAAAAATATAATTGATTAATTGACGAATCAGAATATTCCTTAGTGTTCTAAATTTCTGAGACGAACCTTGATGATTTTTCGCGAGTTCGACAAACATCTGAAGAAGGACATATCGGCCGAAACGTAGTGGAAATAACAATAAAGATGAAGACAACAGTCCGAAAACCCTTAATGATAAAAAAGAATATTCCTTGATCAAAACAATTGAAAACCAGTTATCCTCAAATAAACTTTCTGCATTTCGATCCATAGACTATGCCAGCAACAAATATTTTTCTCTAATTAAGCTTAGTAGACATGTAATATTACGGACGGGCGCTGTCGTCAATCAGTGAAGGTGTCATGAGATTAGCGCGTGTGGACAGAATGATTTGCAAAGTTAGACGTGATTTTAAAATAATCACAGATGTATTATCACGTGTTTCACTAGTGACATCGAACATTCGAGGATCTTCGATTTGTTCTCCAAAATCTCTATATAAGAAAACAAGTAACGAGATTTTGAGAGAGTTGAAGGCAGCTTTCAAAATAGGTGAGTCAAAGGTTCCGAGGCCCCTATCCGTCCTATCCAGTCTGCTATGACAGTCGTGTGTCAAACAGCCAGCTCTCACCTACAACCCGTCACCACCGAGAGGAGGGGAGATGAAGGACGCAACTAAAATGAACTTTTCGAGTTGCAGCGATCATAGCTGAATAAAAACAACAGCTATATTTTCTTCCTTTACCTTCGAGTTTGAGTATTTCTTTTTCTCTGGACTTCTTTCTTTACAGCACAAAACGTTGGTCCTATGGTACAGACAAAGCTTCTTGAATTTGAAAATTTCGAATGAATGTGTCAGATTTCACTATATTTTGGAAACGTTAAGCAAAAGTTGGTGTCTGCCTTTGCCAATGTCATGAAGGTGACGAACTACACTGAATTCTAAGATGCTGATCTCGCCTGATACTCTCCGGGTGTTACTCGTCGGATTAGAGCACGATCTCGAAATCCGCGGTTTTAGGTCTAACTGACCTTCCTTGATCTTCAAGGACCCGAGCGAAATTTCTTGAACCATCTGATCATGTGTGCCTTCACCTTTCGCTCTACAACTGTTTTTGGTTACTTAGGCGGCGTTATGACTCAGTTCCAACTCGTAAAACATAAGTCCCCTAATTAGACAAGGTTGCATGTTCATCACACACACGGAGTGAAGCTATACAAAATGTGAAAGCACACTAATGACTATGATACAAGCAACCACTGTGGGTACTTCCACGGCATCAACTGCTTCGGTCATGTGATATAAAGTAAGTAAAGTCGGTGACCGTAGTAGAGGGCGACCAGAAGGCTCCTTTTTCAATAGCTACTACACCAAGGTGTAGGGGAGGGCGCTACTCCTTTCCCTGGATTGCTCCACCTTACACTTGATACGTACCTTTGGCGAACACTCTACCTACGCGTATGACCCAGCTCATTGGCCAATGAGCTGGGTCATACGCGCCGCCAACTCAAAGCTTTTGGCTCGCCCTTAAATTTCAAGTCTTTAAAACCTAAAAAATATTACAAGTCTATGCAAAAAGAAAAAAAAACTGAAACAAACATACCAAAATTCTCATTTCAAATTTACACAAAAACAATATTGGACAAAAACCCCCACAGCTGATAAAAAAAATTTATTAATACAATTGATGACAATTGATGTAATTTATGATATGGTTGGACACACGCGCGTGCGCATACATTTACACACGCACACACACACACACACATATACACACACACACACACACACATATATATATATATATATATATAAACGATCCAAGATAAGGCTCAACTGCATCAGCGTGGATATGGCAATCCCATAGAATGACAACAATCTGACAAAGTCTGGTGGTGTTGTGGGATATTGCCGGGGCGCTCTGGGCTAGTGGTAATGAGGCTTTGGCCCCGAGACCATGCCTGAACACTGAGTCATCATCTGATGAACGCTTTGTTAGAAGCAATGCTGCTGTACAAACATCAGTTATTGTATGATACCTACTATAGTTGGCATAATGGAGGTGCTCGTGGTGTAATGGTTATCGTCATAGGAAATGGACATGGCTACACGTGTTCAAATCCTGGACGAGACTGATTACATTTCACAGAGCACTAATACCTTTGGGAAAGGTATGAATTATTCTCCCTCCAGCTATGGGTAAATAGTAGGGCAGACTAGATTCTTCAGCCTTGGTGAGGCAACTAGTCTAAAAGAAGGAAAACTTTGAATTCAAACCTATTAAACTTCGCTTAAAAAATTTACCTTGTATCATATCCTGCCCGAGCAAAGGGGTTGGTAAATATGTACTATAGTTGGTATAATGTTTAGAGTGCGCGACAATGGTCTGGGAGACCCGGGTTCAATCCCAGGTCAAGTCATACCAAAGACTCAAAAAATGGTGCTTGATGCCTCCTTGCTTAACACTCAACATTATAAGGTACGTATCAAGAGTAAAGTGGAGCAATCCAGGGAAAGGAGTAGCGCCCTCCCTACACCTTGGTGTAGTAACTATCGAAAAGGGAGCCTTCGGGTCACCCTTGACAAAGGTTGCCACTTTACTTACTATAGGCCGAAGAAAAACCAAAGGGCTAACAAATACAAAATTATCAATACAATTGATTTAATTCATAATATGATAGAGCAACTTATGTGTAGCAATTAGACGGACAATATAAGCATAAACGGTTGGGGCAAAGAAAATAGGACACGGCACTTCAACAAAACGATGTATTCTCAACAATAACAATTACAAATGTAATACAAAAACCAAAAGTGTAAAAATTAATTAAGTGAACTTAATAAGTTGCAAAATAATATGCCAGTGAACTTATCTTGTCACTTGGGTTGTTAAATGTCGGTTGCTTCCGTGTGGTCGATCTTACGTTGTCATCGGCTCTTATAAGTCGCTGGCATGTTAACGTCTTACTTGGACGGCCAGCAGCATATGTAAGAAGTAGATGTCTCTCTTGCGTTTGTATTTGTACCCCAAAACAGAACCTAATGTCGGATTCTTGTGTGCTCTGATTGGTTGCCGACAATGGCTCTTGACCAATCACACAAGCTCTTATCAGGTGATGTTTGAGGGGTGATAAATGGGAGGTTTAGTACATTATTTCTTTTAGATGACCGCTTTATATTTTGTCAGGTATATATAAGCATCAGATGCAGTGGTTTTCTCTTACAGATACGACTTCCTTTTTATAAAAATTTCTAGTTTTCTTATACTTTTTGAGGAAAACATTGATTGATGAAGGATCGCGATTCAATTTATATTAGTCCCTAATCATTGGAAGCCACAATTTAACTTTTTTAAAACTCAAACAACTGCTTACAAGCCATTAGCAAAGGATTAATCACAAATTCAGATATCAACTCAAAAAAAAAGAAAAATTGAAGAACATTGGCATAATGGTTAACGTGTTCGCCAATGGCCCGGGAGACCTGGGTTCAATCCCATGTCGAGTCATACCAAAGACTTTAAAAGTGGTACTTGATCCCTCCTTGCTTAATACTCAGCATTATAAAGTAAGTATCAAGGATAAAGTGGAACAATCCAGGGAAAGGAGTGGTGCTCTCCCCTACATCTCGGTGTAGTAGCTATTGAAAAGGGAGCCTTCGGGTCACCCTCAACTATGGTCACCAACTTGGTATTTCTGAGAATTTTCTTTTTAGATAATTCTGACTTTTTCCTACAACTAAGGGAACTTGGACAACAATAATCGAGGAAAATAATCACTTCTTATGTGTGTCTAACCCATCAAAATTTCATTAAAATTTGTATCCATTATAAAGAATGGCTCAGTTTTTAACTGTAGGAATCTGGAGTAATGATTTATTTACCCCTTTATACCAGATAAAGAGTGAGTCCCCGTGGCGTAGTGGCAAACATGGTGGACTGCGACATCGTCGGTTGTGCGTTCGAACTTTAATTGTGCTATTGCATTCGCTTATGGACTAATGCCCTTGGGAAAGGTATAAATCCCCTTACCACACCTCCCAGTTATAGGTTCCACTATTGTCCTTCTACAAGGATGGTTTTAGTATTAAATAACCCATTATTTGTCAAAGAAGAAGGCCAAAGGACATATCGGCCGAAATGCTGTAAGTATAACAATACAGTTGAGGTCAATATCCGAATATTCTAAGCAACAATAGTAAATAACCCATAAAGGTTGATATGCCATTAAAGAATGCAAACCAGATGAAAACCAGGATTTCGAATGCTGATTTTCTTAGCATATTAGACTCTGCCACTGTCAAAATTGAACAGATTCTTTCAATTGTCCATTTGTTTTGTTTCACTAGAAGTACCCCATGGATCTTAGCCTGGATATTGGCACCGGACAGTGCAAGGTAGTATCGCCATAGGAACTACCACGTGGTTGCGCCTGTTCCGTAATGGTTATAGTCAAGAAAACGAACCCAGTGACCAAAATTCAAATCCTAGGCGTGCAGCTTTGCAAATCACCTCGGTAATGCCCTTAGGAAAGGCATGAAACCATCATTTCTTCCCTCTTCCATTCAAGCACATTTAGCAAAAATCAAAGTGTGGTGTCTGTGCACCTTGAATAGGATCAAAGTGTCACTCACCAGCACAGTACCTCAAATCAGAGTGTGGTGTGTGTGCACCTTGAATAGGATCAAAGTGTTACTCACCAGCACATCTGCCTAGGATCAGAGCGTAGTATCTGTGTAACCCAAACTAGATTAATGCGTTCTCCCCACCCCTTCTGCCAAAGCTCAGAGTGTAATAACTCTATCTACATTCCTGGAAATCCAATAAAATATTCTACTCTGTCGATCCATATATAAATAATCCAATCATTTCCCCACGAAAACGGTTGATATATATATATATATGTGTGTGTGTGTGTGTGTGTGTGTGTGTGTGTGTGCAGTGTAACGGGAGAATCAAAATATGTTGATCCAAACAATTCCGCGCTTTTGTGATTATCAAGCAACAGTACATGCTGAAGAATTAGAAATTTTACAAGAGAGAGTAGTAATTTCTACGTTATATTGCCTGTATGTGTTGTATCCCAAATATCGACCACTCTCTCCGTTGATACTGCAACCTGTAAACACAGTGATCATATCTACGTACGTTAGCGCATGCGCTCTCGTATACGAGAAGCCTTATCCATCTTATCTAACTTAGCTAACTACTGAGCTTGCTATATATATATATATATATATATATATATATATATAGCTTTGGTTACTTCATTTAACGGCATAACAATCTTTTCAGGTTATTATATGGCAAAAATATTCTTGTAGAAGAGAAATAGAGATACTATTTAACCCATAGTTGGGAGGATAAGGTGGTTCAAACCTCGTTCATGAGAACGCCATAGAACGATTCGAGCTCAAATTCGCTTACTAAAACGCTAAGGAGACTTCCTAAATATATGTGTGTGTGTGTGTGTGTGTGTGTGTGTGTGTGTGTGTGTGTGTGTGTGTGTGTGTGTGTGTGTGCATTTACAAAAAGTAAATTTATAAACATACACCACCCAAAATTATAAATAAACATATATACATATATATGTGTGTGTGATTGTGTACATATATATATATATATATATATGTTGAAATTTTTTAAGTATGCGCTATGTAAAAAAATCTGCTGTATCCAAATAGTGGGCAATATTTTAAGTATTTGATTGTTCTTTGTCTAATTCACTTTTTTCATTTCTTTCTTGTATTAGTCACTTTATATATATATATATATATATATATATATATATATATCGAGAGAGAGAGAGAGAGAGGTTTATATATATATATATATATATATATATATATATATATATATATATATATATATATTCTTTTTTTTTAAATGAATTTACAAACATATTTACGCACACACATACACACACACACACACAAATATATATATATATATATATATATATATATATATATATATATGTGTGTGTGTGTGTGTGTGTGTGTGTGTGTGTGTGTGTGTGTGTGTGTGTGTGCGCGTGTGTGTGAGTATTTAACCAGGTTTGAGTTTCCATCTTATTGCACTATATATATATATATATACACACACACACATATATATGTACACATATATATGTGCATACATACACGCACATATGTGTATTACACACACAAACACACACACACACATATATTAAAAAAGTAATTTTATTGATAATTATCAATACATATCCTTAAAAAATGTATGAACATATATATGCATACACACACACACACACACACAGATATATATATATATGTATATATATATGAAAATAATTCTTATACAAAATAGATAGATAGATATATATATTTATGTATCTATTTGATAGGAGTATATTAATTATTTATTCAAGACTAAACTTTTTACCTATGAAAACATGTCACTAACACTTGTTAAAGCCCAATTAAAACTTAGAAATTTGAAATGCTGATTTTCGAAGCTAGCACACTTTCCTTGCTTTGCATTTCGGCGCAATACAGTCTTCAGTGCTAGACTAAACGAAGATCATTGTTAAAAAAAAATTAAATCAAACAAAAAAAAAAAACAGGTGTTTATGAATTTCGACGCTATAAACGAAACATGGCTGCCTTGCTATTTTTTTTTTTTTTTACCAAGGCCAACGCTAGCAATGCCGATTTTGGGAGGAGAGTAGTAGAGAGGCGGTCGTGAGAGGAGGTGAAGAGGAGTCGACTAAAACGGCTGCACACAACGGTATTGTTGAATGTAATTCGTGCACACGAACACAAAACGAGCACTTGTTAGTCCGGTCATTCGTAAGTATCTCACAATCATAAAATATAAAAGATATAGATGAAATATAAACAACGAATTGTGGTAAGAAAGGGATATATATATATATATATATATATATATATATATAATGTTTACTGGGAGACGGTGTCGAAAAATAGACAGATAAAATGTGACCAAGTGAACGCTAAGGTCACAACGACCCACAGACTGTTGATTATCAATTTTGACTTCAATATCTGAGCGGTGCGTGTTTTGAAGGTGCGTGCGTGCATATGTGAAACGTGTATTCAGAAACATGCTTTCTCTAGTACTGTGTTATCCAGTGTTAACGGCCAAGTGCTGAAGTCATATTAATCCAAAATAGATTCGTAGAGTGTATTTTGCGCGCACGTTTCTCATGGGTAAAATATATGGCGATTAATAATAAAATAAATAGTAAATCAAGATTGGTCACTAAGTATTTTGTTTCGATAAAAAAAAAAAAAAAAAAAAAACATGCTTCCACTTAAATCGGAAAATAAGGTCTGAAAAAGTTCAGTTCGGGTTACCCTTACGCCAGTTAAAAAAAAATGACCATATTTGGTAAACGCACCGGCTTTGGCCCATTTACCCGCAGTTTTCTCGTTCCCCCAAAATACTAGGAGAGTTGCCGTGGTGTAGTAGTTAACGTACTGGACTGCAGCCCCTAGGTAAGCGAGTTCAAACACAAGTCGTGTTATCATGTTCACTTTCAGACTAATACTCTGGGGAAAGCTATGAACCTTCTTATCCCCCAAGCTATAGGTTAAATAGTCCCGCTACAGTCCTTCTACCAGGATACCTTCGGCATTAAATAATCTACAAACGTTGATATGCCTTTAATCAAAGAAACCAAACCCGATGATCCATGATTAAGAAAAAATAAAATCCGAAAAAGTTCAGGTTTACCGCGTTTTTTATCTGGTTCGTTTACCAAACCTTTTGTTCCCCAATGAGATATGCATCGAAAAATAGGGTTTTAGAAATTTCGTTTTCAGCTTACCCTTACCTCACTTTTGACCTGGACGATTCGGATTTGTTATAAAGGAACTATCTCAAAGGATCAAACGTTCAAGATTCTTTTTGGCTGACTGTCAATTAATTCGCCCGAATAATAGCACGTAATATGACTCCCGAGTGATAAATTTGACCGGCAAGAATAATTGTAGTAAGCTTTGCCGGTATGTCTTGTTCATTTTTTACTCACGTTGGCGGGGGTGGGGGGTCACTTGTACGAAGTATGATCAGAAAGTATCGAGACAAAAACTTGAATTTTATTTCAATTTTAAAATTCAAATGAAGATAAACAAATTTTTTATGTTAAAGTAAGACTATGAAGCACACTTCCCTAATTCATAATTTATGCGAGGAGGAGTCTCTGAGGCGTAAAGGTTAACGTTCTAGTCTATGACACGGTAGTAAGCGAGTTCGAACTCCAATCGGGCAATTACGTCCAGTATTTGAGAATGGCATGAACCTCCTTATTCCCCCTTGCTAAGTGCCCTTCTACTAAGTTTGGTTTGGTTTAAAGGTATATTAACCTTTGTGGGTTATTTAATGCCAAAGCCATCCTTGTAGAAGAACAGCAGTGATACTATTTAACCCGGGATAATGGGGATTCATACCTTTCTCAAAGGGCATTAGTCCAAAAGTGAATGAAACAAAACAATTGGATTTCGAACTCGCTAATTTAGAGTTTGAAGTCCGGCCATTATGCCAGGAGGACTCCACTCGCCAAGATTTTAGAATGGGAAGACAATGGCGCTGTATATCAATCTATCTTTTTTTCTTTGCTTGTCGTTCATTAAATTCTGTCGATGATCAGAGTGTAATATCTGTTTTTTGTTTGTTTTTGTGTGTGGTGGGTGTTCTTTGTCTAATGGCGAATCACTATTTCAATGCCAAAACTATCCTTGTAGATGAACAGCAGTGATGCTATTTAACACCCCCCCTATAGCTGGGGGAAGGATAAGAGTGAGACATACTTTTCCCAAAAGGGAACAAAATTGTTCGACTGGTTTAGTTTATTTCTTTGTTTAATGGCATAACAACCTTCGCGGGTTATTCAGTGCCAAAGTCATTCTTGAAGAAAAACAGCGGTGGTAATATTTAAGGGTATTAGTTTTAAGGGTATTAGGACTATTTAAGGGTCTTAGTTTTAAGGGTATTAGGACTATTTAAGGGCATCAATTTTAAAGATATTAGGACTATTTAAGAGTATTAGTTTTAAGGGTTTTAGGACTATTTAAGGGTATTAGTTCGAAAGTGAACGTAACAGCGCGACTAGAGTTCGAACTCACTCTCGACCAAGTCGCAGTTCAGCACGTCAGTCACTGCAGTATGGGAATTCCGCCTGTTAGTGTCTGTGTGCCCTGAATAGGATCGAAGTATGTCCCCCAGCACGTCTACCAAAGATTAGACTGTAGTATCTGTGCACTTTGAATAGAATCATGGCGTCATTCTCATTCTAATTCCCATGTTAGACTATATATATATATATCGGTGGAATAGTACCTCTCGATTTATTCTATCGATTGGACCGATATTATTTGGTGGGGACAATAAATTTTAAAATGACTACGTAAATGAGCTCAACTTTGATTTAAATTGCATGTTATAAAAATCTATTTTTAGGAAAAAAACTCAAGCTGACCACGTGCGGTACTTGATTTGGCCAAAGTGGAAAAGGGAGAAGAAATCCCAGACAATACGGCACCAAAAAACTACTTCCCTCTTTTTTTCGAGAACTACTATTCAGACCGTCATTACGAATTTGGGGACCGTACTAAACGCAAAAAATACTTAAGCCAGCAGAAAGGTTTCATCACTCGCTTCTTGAATAGCCTGTTTTAAAATGTTTTAAATTGGCAAGAAGCTTCCCAAGAAATAAAAGTAAAATTAAACGAAAATCGACTACTGAAATTCTACCAAGTTAAACAACTGAAAGAAAATTCAACCGAGAATTCTGCTGGAAAGAACCTTAAAGAAGACTCACAATTAAATGAACTCTGAAACATTTCGACAAAACAAAAAAGAAATGAAAAATATTCAAATTCAAAGAACTTTGTTTCCCGGACAATCTCTCAGATAAGTTCCAGCGAATTGCGCTAAAATTTGCAACACTTTATCTTTTCTATCCCTTTCTTTCTTGTTTCTTTTATATAAAATTCCTTTTTAAAATCTTTATTGTCTGTGTTAGCTTTTCGAATCAGTATCTGAACTAGAAAGCTGCGGAACGTACTTTGTGAACTTACCGCTTGAACTTACCGTTTAATATTGCACACTAAAGCCCCCTAAAAACGTTATCCATTTAAATACTAAAATTGGCTTTAGTGTCACTCACATTCCTACAAATCTTAACCTTCAAATGGTTCTTTTATATTGCAAATTTTATCCTTCAAAATTTCTTTATATTGCAAATTTTATCTCTCGCTAAAATTTCTTTATATTGCAAATTTTATCTCTCGCTAAAATTTCTTTTATTCAAAACTTTAATAGAAAAAAAAACAATAAATAAAAGATACAGAATATGTGACAGTGAAAATGTGTTGGAGGTTATATTGTGTTTTTAGGTTTAATTTCCATTTTTGTCGTGGTATATTTAATTTGTTTTTTTTTATATGTGGTTGGGTGTTCTCAGAAGTCGGAAGGTCGCCATTTATAGCGATGGAGATAACATTATTATTATTATTATTGTTGTTGAACAATAATAATGTTGGGTTTTTGGTTTAAGGTTAAAGTTGATTTTGCTGGTATTACTTTAGTGGCGTTGGTATTACGTTGGTATTTCGTTGGTCGTTATCCCCTCGCTAAATGTTGATGGAAAATAAAGGTGGTGGAGAAGAACGAAGACGTCGTTAGGTTTTTGAAGGAAGGTTTTAATGGCAGCATGAAGTATGGGGGTTTACACTGGTATGCTGCGAGGTCTCGTAGTAAAGAAAGAAGGTAAGAAGTTGTTAGAGTGTATCATCTAATTTGCTTTTTAACTAGAATCCTTTCGTCTAGAAGAATAGACCGAAGGGATCCATAAACCAGATGGCTCTCCTCATAGTGGTTGATGAGGCTACTACTATTCGGGAACAGACGAATAGACGTCCTTTCCCTTTGGGGATTTCTGAGCGAGAGAGAGATTCGCGGGCTTTCTTCAATTTTTGGTGTTGCTGGGAAATATGGTTCGGGCTGAATAGGACAAGTCATCCTGATTGGGTGAAAATGTTCGGCGACTCTAACGGTCAAATTAAATTACGCGCCAAACAAAAGTTTCGATTTTCTTTCTGCTACAAATGCATACAAAGTTTACTGATATATAAAATTAATACGATCAATTTTCGGCCAAGTTTCCCCAACATATCTCCTATCCGCACCAAATTTATATTCAAGGAATCTGGAATACAAAATCACACGAACAACAACAACAACAACAACAACAACAAATGAAACAAAATAATTCACGTAATAGTATATAACAGAAACAGGATAGATAGATAGATAGATAGATAGATAGATAGATATAAAATAAATGAATACTTTTTTAAGTGACGCACTTCTCTTCGCATTGTCACGTGTAGGCTTCGTTTTTGCAAAACTCAATTTCTGACACTGTTATCCTTGTTGAGAAACATGTCAATTTATATTTAATATTAGCTTATATGTATGCGGGGAGTGTATATATATATATATAGGGGGGTGAATGAATATATGTTTATGCGCGCGTGTGTGTGTGTGTGTTGATATACATATATACGCGCGCGCGTGTGTGTGTATAAATATGTATACGCACAACCCAATCAAAACAATCTTCACAATAAAAGCCAGAAAAAAGACTGGCCTAACCAATATTAACCTCCTGAAGACGGCGATAAACATGTGTAAAGTATAGTTATATAAAATAGAATCGAAAGTACTTGTCACGTGGTATCCCACTGAGACGATAGAAATAAAATTACTACTATCCTCGTGTTCGAATTAACAGTAGCAAGCCGTCAAAGAATGACCGTTAAGAACAGATGTTTGTACTCGGTGACCTCCCTCGGGTCGCCAGACACGGGAAGGAAGAAGGTAGAAGCCAAATGATTGGCTTGGACCCTAAAAACGGAAGTGGCACCTTCTTCCCGTCAGCGAAAAAAGGAAAAGGCAAAGTTAGTTGTTGGACAGGGTTCGTGGTGGACGGAACCAAAAGCCAAGTACTCCGGGTAAAAGAAGACGAAAAAAAATCTCGGACATAAAGAAGCTGTATCTTCAAGCCAGTATTAAAAATAAGATAAAGTTTGTCAGCCCGTAAAAGAAGAAAGATTCTCCACAGGAATCCATCTAAATAAGATAAGTGACTTTGGGACTGTTTCTCCTTATACCCAATTTTATATACCCTCTCTCTCACACACACACACGATTTGAAGAAAAACGAAAGAACAGAAAAGAAGAAAGACATTTATGTTCATGAGCTGTTCTTTTATGATATATTTGACACGTTGAAGGTGTATATCAATGTGTAGTAAAAGATTGATATATTTTAATGTTCCCACGTGGTCGAAGTTGTTATTTGCAGTGTCTTCTACGAGTTTGTTATTTTCATGTTTCTTTTCCAGCTTCTATTCGCCTTATGTAATCTTGCTTAAAATTGTCCTATTAATTCCTTTAAAATATCACACGGGAAACCGGAATTGCCGACTACTATAATTAATATTATTACGGCTAAACCTAGAGGTCCATGTCTTCCACTATTCTAGGGGAGGAAGTCTAGTGGCCTTGGTGGGTGTGTGGATAGTGTGAAATTTGGAACCCCTTGCCAGCGGTGGTCAGTCTGGCCATACATTAATCCTCCACATAATATGCCAGTTCTTATGTGCCCGAGGAAAAAACTCAGAACGAGAACTTATTCTACAAGGGATCAAGTGCCAACCTGCCCCGTCTTCACACGTGCGAAAATAAAGTCCCGTTTTGGGATTTTAAAGAATTTGCCGTCACATACTGCATTCAAATTCATTTGCAGACCTCTTCATTTTAATATATATATATATATGTGTGTGTGTGTGTGTGTGTTTAAAATAAGTGGTAAAGTGAATATACTAAAACACAAACAACGGATTCAGTTCAGAATATTTCGTTCTTTCTTTATTGACAGAACTTTTTCAACTGGGAAAATAGTTTGTTTTCTTTTTTTGTTGTCTTTTTTTGTCCAAAAGTGAATATGAAAGGGAGTAGGGTCTAAAGAGGTGCCCGTGGTGTAATGGTTATCATCGTAGGAATTGGACACGACGACACGAGTTCAAATCCTAGACGAGACTGATTGCATTTCACATAGCACTAATATGAATCCAATTATTCTCCCTCCAGCTATGGGTAAATAGTAAAGCAGACTGGGTTCTTCAGCCTTGGTGAGGCAACTAGTCTCGGAGAAGGAAAACTCGGAATTCAAACCTATTAAACTCCGCTTAAAAATTGACCTTGTGTCATATCCTGCCCGAGCGGAGGGGTTGGGTAAATATGGTAGGGTCTAAAGACAAAAGACAGAAAAGGAAAGAGGGAGTTAGTCTTTAAACCCTACTCCCTTTCATATTCACTTTTGGACACTATGATCTATTTCTTCTTTTGCTAAACTTTAGGAAAAAAAACAAACTATTTTCTCAGTTGAAAAAGTTCTGTCAATAAAGAAAGAACGAAATATTCTGAACTGAATCCGTTGTCTGTGTTTTAGTATATTCACTTTTCCACTTATTTTTTCATCATCTTGTCACATCAACCAAAAATTTCTACCTTTTCTTCATATATATGTGTGTATGTATATGTGTGTGTCTGTGTGTGTGTGTGTGCATGTCTGTGCATGTATATATACTGTTGGATTTCTTTCCATTATTTACTTCCATATGCATGCGTATATATATATATATATACACGTGTGTATGTATATATGTATATATATATGCGTGTGTGTGCATATATATAAATATATATGTGTGTGTGTATATGTCTATATACATGTATGTGTATGTATATATACTGTCGGATTTCTTTCCATTATTTACTTCCATATGCATGCGTATATATATATATATGCGTGTGTATGTGTATATATATGAATATATATGTGTGTATGTATATATATACACACATATATATATAGATATATGTGTGTGTGTGTGTGTGTGTGTGTGTGTGTGTGTGTGTCTATATACATGTGCGTGTATGTATATATACTGTCGGATTCCTTTTTATTATTTACTTCCATATGCGAGTTTACGTATATATATATGTGTGTGTGTGTGTGTATGTGTGTGCGTGTGTGTGCGTGTGTGTGAGTATTTATAAGTAAGTAAAGTTGTCTCCCTTTAGTCGAGGACGACCCGAAGGCTCCCTTTTCGATAGCTACTACACCAAGGCGTAGGGGAGGGAGCTACTCCTTTCGCGGGATTGCTCCACTTTACCCTTGATTCTTACCTTATAATGCTGAGTGTTAAGCAAGGTAGCATCAAGTACCATTTTTAAAGTCTTTGGTATGACTTAACCTGGGATTGAACCCATGTCTCTTTGGCCATTGGCGAACACTCTAACCTTTTATATAAAGACAAAAAGTAAAAAGATCACAATCTTGACATCATTACAAATTTATTTCATGCTTTTATTAGTTTTTTTTTTAAATAAAAACCTTCCTCAGATGAGAAATCCAAAATTTTTATTTAAATGTTTTCATATTGCTTCCGGCAAGAATGGAATTCGGGAAAAATTTCTTATTTTTATTTTCTTTTTTAATCAAAATAATTTTTAATATATTTTATCAATTTTTAATCAAGAAAAAATTAATAAAAGTTAAAGATATTATATCTATTATGGCATTTCTGAATTCTGTAATAAAGATCTCGTGAGAAACTGAAGAAAAATGACAAAGAGAAAGAAAGACTCAAGAATTTCATGTAACTGAAGTGTCGGACCTGAAAATTATTGTGGCTGCACCAACTTTGGACTTAATTCAACTCAGTAGATGTACCGAAATCCATCTCTTTTACCCCATGAGGTTGACTTACCTCTTCAGCTTTGGAAGGGCAACAGATCTCTACTGTGAATTCAAAATCTAAGGAGTGTCGTTTAGAAGAATCTGTTGCCCATTGGTGAACCATTCTTCTGTTATCAGTGTATCCAAAAACTCTGGCTGGTTTTGTACAAGTCTTTACCACTACAAATAAATCCCCTTGGGAGGTAATCCAACACTCCATATTCGTTGGACTTTCATACGTCAATATCGACAGGACAGTCGATCGTATATATATATATATATATATACGTGTGTGTATGTGTGTGTGCATATATATATATATATATATATATATATATATATATATATATATATATATATATATATATACTGATTTCCATACTAAAAAAGCAAATAGGTTCGAGAAGCTGTCGTTTTTGTATCTGTATTTTTTAATTTATTGACTAATCAGCGTTTACGTGTTCTTTTTTAAAATGTCTTTGAGATTTGCAGACGCTAAATTTGACTTGCCGCGCAGAATTTCAAGGATCAAAACCAAGAATAATTTAAGAAATCTTTTCCCTCCGAGATTGTTATAAATATATTTTTCAACCAATCAGAATAATAAATCAATCATTAATTTTTTAAACTTAATATCGAGCCGACCCAAATCTTATAAATAAGTGAAGAAATCTTCATTAGATCTATGTACTCATTCTGTAAATCTACTGAAAACTTTCGATTTTATTTCTTTTGATTGGTTGGTTGGTTGGGTTTTATGGCATATCAACCTTTGTAGGTTATTTAATGCCAAATCTATTTTTATTCAAATGATCAGTTCTATTTCAAATAATTCAGTTTAGAATGAGTATACAGTTTAATTGTCAAAGAGATTTCTATTTCAAGCTATTCAGTTTAGTCAAACAGTTCTAATTCAGACAATTCAGTTTAGCCTAAGTAAAGTTTCAATGTCAAAAACAGTTCCATTTCAAGTTTTGCACAAGTAGGCGATTTAGTTCTATTCAACCCATAGATAGGACCCTATCATGTACTACCACTCCGGGTCAGAGTCGACCAGAGAGCGATAGCAATGAAGAAGTACTCCGCATTCCCTAAAGCTCCTGCATCACTGAAACCTCACCATCAGATTGTTTAATGTCATATCCAGGACACTCATTGGAGATGGGGTCTTACCCCTCTGCGGAGGTGCAGTCGGTGTATTCTACTGCCCCAATCGACCAGGCAAATACTTCTTTTGAGTGAAAATCTAATATTCTGTTCCTTCAAGATGCGTTTAATTTCAACATTGTTTAATTATTTTAAATTGAATGAAAATAGTTTGATTGCATAGACATGCTCGTAGTAATAATCCTCTCCTTGCTGATTTTTTTTTAATCTGCACCGCTTATAAGCGCATAAATATACTTTCCCTCCGACATACTGACATACACAAAAATCTTTCATACACAAAATATATAAACCAGATTTAGGCGATGCAAACTACTAAATTAAATGCATGAACTTTTCTTGTAATATAAATATGTAGCAGAAAGAACTTCGTATGTTTGGCGCGTAGATTATTTCGAACGTTAGTCTCATCATATATTTTCAACCAATGGGGATGGCGAATCCCATTCGGCCCGGATTACTTTCCCGAGCATGTCGAATTCGGTGAAAGCCTGCCAAACCGTGCCTACGCGATATATATATATATATATATATATATATATATATTATGGTATTATAGCGACGGCTACAGCCAAACTATCTCTTCCTGAAAATCTTTCGAGCTGGACGGACGTATTTCTGTCCGCTCCTTTATCAGCATCAACTCACCACCATGAGGAGAGCTGTCTGGTTCATGAACCCTTTGGGTCTACCCTTTTAAACCCAGGGGTTCCCAGTTATAAATGAACTAGACGAATTAATTCCGCCTCTGACAATTCAGCTTTTTCATTCCCGGACAACCTTTTCTGGAGACCTTCATACTTCTCTCTTATTGCAAACAGGACCACGTATCATGGCTGAATATTTCATTCCTGACCTACCGTCTAACTCATGGACCTTTGGGTCTATACTTCGAGACCCAGGCTTCCACCGTTGAATACGATTTAGACGAATTAATTCCGCCTCTGACAATTCAGCAACTTCATTCCTGGACAACCTTTAAGGAGACAGCGATTACTTCTCTCCCACAGCAGCCAGGACCACACATCTACGGCGGAACATTCACTCCTATTCTAAAATCAGCAACTCAATATTTGCTATGTCTACAGCGACGAACATATTCCACCCCGACATTTAGCTGCTGTAATTCTTTCTCAACTCGATAACTATTTTCTTCCTTCCTACGAGACTTGCAGCATAAAGGTACCCTTTATTCCGGCTGCCATTAAACCTTCTTGAAAACCTTTCGATATCTCGGTGTACCATAGCCAGATACGGATATGGTAAATGGACATATAATATTCATTTATACATACATAGAACATAGGAATCTCGAAACACGAAAAACACGTAACGACTTCTCAGTTCAGGTACGAAACTTTTTATTACCTTTGAGTTTAAAAGTTTTTCTATTCTGGCTTTTTCATCTGCCCCCCTCCCATCTCGTGCGACACCTGCCCAAGGCCTCCGCGAGCAAGCGAAAGTCAACCCTTCTCGTTCGGTGTCTAGTCTCAACTCTACTGACTTTTTCAAAATCTCCCCAAATCATCCGCGCGCTTCCGGTGCGTGACGTCATTCGCATTGTGTAACCCCGTTTCCCATCTCTGGATATTGGGACATCTCTGAGTGACACGTCCGCTTCGCCTATGCACGCGTGATCACCTGTGTTAATATTGCACCTAAGTAACCCATGCACTTAGCCGAAAGGTTCTCAGCCTAACTAAACCCAAAGGCATGAAACGAAATCCCTCAGCCATTATATTACATCGGTTCGATTCATTTATTTTCCTTTAATTATAACATGAGGATAACTCGTACCACCTTTCAGTTACAAATATTCGAGAATATTTACACTTTACTATAACTATCTTTTCTTATTAAAAAAAAAAGACTTCGTAACGCCCAATTTAACGAAATAAAATTTATTTTATTTGTAAATTGGGGTTTTATTTAATCATTTACACTTTTGTCCGCTATACGCGCACATATAAAGCAGGTGAGTTGAGTGGCGAAGGTTTAAAAAAGTAACCGGTGAAGGAATGACACAAAGCTTGTTTTTATTTTTTTTTTTTATCCCCTCGTATTATCGGTAGAAATGTCCTCCAGTCATTAAAACGTAACGTCTTGTTATTGTTATGAACCGCTAAACCACTTTTAAAAGTCACACTGTTTAGTAACTTTCCAAGAGAGGCGCAGACTGGAGGCAAAAATTAAAAGCAACGACAAAAAAAAAAAAAAAAATAGCAACAATAAATACGGAAAACAGGTGCCCGTGGTGTAATAGTTATTGTCGTAGGAAATGGACACGGCGACACGAGTTCAAATCCTGGACGAGATTGATTGTATTTCACATAGCACTAATACCCTTGGGAAAGGTATAAAACCAATTATTCTCCCTCCAGTTATGGGTAAATAGTAGGACAGACTAGGTTCTTCAGCCTTGGTGAGGCAACTAGTATAGGAGAAGGAATACTCTGAATTCAAACCTGTTAAACTCCGCTTTAAAATTGACCTTGTGTCATATCCTGCCCGAGCGGAGGGGTTGGTAAATATGATAAATACAGAAAACAGAAAAATCAAACATAACAATACGAAAGAAAGAAACCATCTCGTCTATATTCAATTAGTGGGTGACTTCCGTCCGACAGTCCAATGGTTACTGGCTGTAGGAATTTTAAAATAAAATATAGGACAAAAAAGTACACGCAGATGAAGAGTCCAAAACGTTGTTGAAAAAAGGCAGTACAAATCTCAACAAAATACAGCAATATACGACAAAAGAGGGGCACTTAATGTCTTTATAGATCCGTCTCTCCGGTGTCTCGTTTTAATGACCCGCACCTTCACACTGTACCTAAAATACGCCATTTTATTTGGTGTTAATCCGCGAAAAGTCAACCTTCTTTGAAAAGTACGTTCACTTTCGGACTTATACCATTAGGAAATTTATGAACAGTCATCCGCAAAGTTATGGGTTAAATAGTAACTCTGTTCTTGAACCAGGATGGCTTTGGAATTAAATAACCCACAAAGATTGATATGTCATTAAACAAAGAAACCAAACCAATCGTTTAAAAGGCTGGTCTCATTCAAACTGCTCTCCCTCTTCCTCCCGCATAGCAGTTCTCATTAACGGTTAAGGATAAAATTGCATTCGTCGCGCCAGTGACAAAATTGTCACCAACATAAGTAAACACGAGAAAATAGAATGCTACGTGTATGTCAATATAAATATATGAAGTTGGGCACGATTCTTATAAATCGACTTCTCGTCATGCACGACACATGAGCGGTGGCCAACAGTTGAATTAACGATGTGAACTGCTAGACTACTTCTGACACAGACGATTTGTTTATAGTAATGTGTACACTTTTCTAGAACTGGCACCACATTTTTGGTAAGAGCTGATAACAGAAGAATGGTTCACTCATGGGCAACTGGTTCTGTTATATAGCCGCATATATATATACATATACAAATATAAGCGGAAACATAATCCAACATAATGACGACTTCAATGAACGAACGAACACGCTTCTTTATAAAAATATACCTCCGTGGTGTAATGGTTATCGTCGCAGGAATTGGACACGGCGACACGAGTTCAAATCCTGGACGAGACTGATTGCATTTCACATAGCACTAATACCCTTGGGAAAGGTATGAATCCAATTATTCTCCCTCCAGCCATGGGTAAATAGTAGGGTAGACTAGGTTCTTCAGCCTTGGTGAGGCAACTAGTCTAGGAGAAGGAAAACTCTGAATTCAAACCTGTTAAACTCCGCTTAAAAATTGACCTGGTGTCATATCCTGCTCGAGTGGAGGGGTTGGGTAAATATGATAAAAATATACCTCTCATTTTTTATTCTCGAAAGGGTTGATGTTAGTTGTGTGTGAGAGGTGAGTTGGAGACGAGGACAGACTGCTACATATTGACCCCAAGTTCTTCTGACCATAGCAGCACTTCTTTCGCATTTTGGCTGGGCTGCTCAACCGTGGGTCACTGAGGGCCGCACGCCCTCTGTCTGGAGCTGGTTCTCACTCCGCTGGCATCCTATCTCCAACTGGAACTGCAACTCCTCAAGCCGTCTGTGGCACCTGGTTATATAATTGTCTCACGTTCACCTGCTTCCTGTGTTGCGTATGCATCTGCCACCATCACTGAATTCAACCACGTCCACAGGTCAAGGTGATATTCCGATATCTTCGACCGGATGCACCTGTTTCGCTGTTCTTCCGCTTATTTACACATGTGCATCTCTTGGTTGACGGCTCGGTCGAGGGTCAATATGCAACAGTTCTCCTAAACAACAATCTTTTAAGATTCTTTCTTTTTTCTTTTTCTCTCAACCGGTTGGGATTTGGATTAACAAGGTTGAAGAGTCCAAATTGTTCTGATGTTTACCTTTGGCAACAACTGGAAAGAATTCCCATTTTCCAAGCTGTAGCTATGTCAGTATTACTGTATAGTTGCACCACTTGTACTTTAACAAAACACCATGAAAAAATATGGGGACTACACAAGAATCCTGCGTGTTGTTTTAAAGAAATCCTGGAACAAAACAGCAGCTGTGTGGATAATTACCTCCCATCTCACAAAATATCCAAGTAAAACGAGCAAGTCATACTGGGAACTGCTTGAGAAGTAAGAACAAAGGGCAGGAACATAAAGTAAGACGCAGCCTTGTTCAGAATTTGAACTTGGTTCGTCGAACCCATTTCCTTAGGACGATAACCGTTGCGCCCTCGTATTTTTAATGAGACACATTCAAATTAAGATAATTTTATCGCTTACAAGAAGATTATTCATGATTGTTGGATTATTCCTCGCAAGTTTTTCATACCAGCGTTAGATGATGGTCATTCACCGGAGTCTAAGTGACGATAAGTCTCTAGAACTCTTCCCAGTACTCTGGCCGATCTTAACAATATTGTAGTTTGGATGGCCTCTGCTCGTCCGATTTCTAGTTCTTCCAGTCCCTTTACTAGGTCTTTGGGGATCGTTCCTAGTGCACCAATTACAATTGGTATCACCGTCACTTTCATGCTCCATAGGTTTTTTAGTTCTCTGGCAACGTCTAAGTAATTGTCTCTATTTTCGTTTTTTTTTATTTCTAGTCAGTGGCTGGCCAGGCAGTCCTTTAGTCGGCAGGTTCTCTTTTCTTTTTTCTTTTCTTTTTTTTTTTTTTTTTTTTTGTAAATTATCATTGTCTGGTCTTCTGAGACTGGGATTACGTAATCTGTTTGTATTTGAAAATCCCAAAGATTTTGATGCGTGTTATTCTCCAGGACGGATTCTAGATTTTGCATATACTACTGGTCAGTATGGTCAAATTTCAGTTTCTTGCACGATTCCTTGTGGATCAACTTTCCCACCCTGTCGTGTCTAGTCTTATACTCCCCTTGCACTAATTTGCTGCATTCGCTTATTATGTGATTGATCATTTTGTCTTTGTCACCACATAACTTGGCGACAGTAGTCGAGGATGACCCTAAGTCTCTCTTTTCGATAGCTACTACACCAAGGTGCAGGGGAAGGCGCTACTCCTTTCCCTGGATTGCGCCACTTTACCCTTGATCCGTACCTTATAATGCTGGGTGTTAAGCAAGGAGGTATCAAGTATCCTTTTTTGAGTCTTTGGTATGTCTCGACTTGGGATTGAACCCAGGTCTCTCGGGCCATTGGCGAACACTCTAACCATCATGCCAATGTCCGATCCAAAATCACTACATAACCTACTCTTATTATTATCATTAGGGTTCGATATAATTATTGTTGATATCTCCACGACATTTCAAAATATTGAAAGATTCAGTCTGTACACGGAGAGAAATGTATTGATTTTTATTGATGACTTGACTAACAGCTCACCCAGTCGACTGGGGTTTTAAAATACACCAAATGCATCTCTGCAGAGGGATAAAAGCCCCCAACGTACAACTAGTGTTCTGGGTCTGACACTAAACTGTATCTGATGGTGAGGCTTCACCTTTGGAAAATGTGGAGTACCAATTCCATTCAATTACTCCCAGGTTCATTCTGACCCGGAGTGAGAACACTTGATAGGGTTCAACCTAATGGCCAAGTAGAACTGTTTAATCCCTTACTATACTTGAATTTAACAGTGTGCAAACAAATAATCAAAACTAAAAATAATTATTGATGGTTGATAGCAATACTTGAAACTATTTAACTGTGTGCAAACAAATGAGCATTTTCTCGTTTTAGAAAATGTCACCAACAAACCACTCCTTTAAAAATCATTAGAACGGAATTTGGCATTAAATACCCATCGGGGGTTGATATGCCATAAAACAAACTAACCTAATTTCAAGTTTATCTTTAACACATGTGGCCGTTCACTTCTTTCATTTATGGATAGAACACGTTCGTTTAAATTTGTTTACTAGTTGACGTATCGTCTAAACTACCGGGCTAATTTTGGGAAATGTCCTTTCATTGTGCTTCTTTCCTTCGAATATGCATATATGTGTGCATGTGTATGTATGTATATATATTCATATGAGTGTGTATGTGTGTGTATGTATACATATTATATATACACATACATATACATGCTTGTGTATATATATATATATATATAACAGGGTTACTTGTCACTAAATCACTTTGAGGGTTTGTGTCGAACCAAGTGCAATGTAATATGGAGAGTGCTCGATATCTAGGATAGAGCTATAATAATAATAATAATAATAATAATAATAATAATAATAATAATAATAATAAGAAGAAGAAGAAGAAGAAGAAGAAGAAGAAGAAGAAGAAAGAAAGAAAGAAAGAAAGAAGAATCTTGAATGTTCTAATCAACTAAATGTTTTTATCAGCTGGAATTATCTCGAACTAACTGCAGAATTGTTTAAATTTACCGCGTCAAACTCAGAAATTTAGCATAGATTAGTATAGAATCTTTTCCCGACCCGTTCAAACACTCCCAGTTATCTCAAATTAATCCCGCACCCCCCCCCCCCAAAAAAAAACAGCAACCAAACCAAACGCAGAAAGAATTTTTCGAATGGAATCTTCTGGAATCAGGTGTCATGTAAACGTTAGGAAAGATATAAAAACTTCAGAAATATCTGGATATATAGAAAAACTGTGAGGAAATTGTGAGGAAATGCTCGTTGGGTAGAGGTTAGTGCAATGTTCTTTTTTTTAAAAAAACACTGGATTTTCTATGACTTGTAAAATCTGTTGGTGAATTTTTGTTATATTTGAAATGAAGAATCTTCAATGTTCTAATCAACTAAATGTTTATACCAGCTTGAATTATCTCGACCTAACTGAAGAATTGTTTAAATTTACTTCGTCACCCTCCATATTGACGAAATTCCCAATCGATAGGCGTTGAAGCCCCGTATTTTTCCCTAAAAACTTCAGAAATCTCATTTGAAGAATTATCTCCACCACATTTAAATGTATAATTATTAGATATTTCCATTAACCTGGGAAAAGTCATTCAGGCCGTCCAGTCTAGTTTCTAGGCGGAAAAACAAAAGTAGATCAACGGACTTTAACTAAGTTAAAACTTAAGTTCAGATTTACTTCCAGAATTTGTTGCTTTTTTTTGTGACCCGCTGTTTATGAACAGTCACTGATTGTTCGTGGTCACATCTGTGTCAGGTGCGCAGATCATAAACAACCCCTGGGCCTGGTATAGCCACATTATACCACCCATGATAAAAATCTCAAATCACAATATTACACAACGTGGGACGCAGGCAAGAGGCCTGCGTGTCATAATCGGCAGGTGCTCTCCTGATAGCCAACATGGGAGTCCCGATCGTCACCCTACGAATGTTGGCTGCTCTTTTTTCAGACACATAAACGACGACGTAACAAACCACAATGAACAGAGACCTAAACGCAGAACATGGACGAGGGAAGAGAACCAACTTGCGCTCGAATGCTATTTCAGAAGCAACCCTTCACAAAGAGGATACAGGAAAAGAATGATAGAGATCTGGCAAGAATGTTCGACATTTCAGACAACTAGCCAAAGGTTAGCGGATCAAGTTAGGACAATAATGAAGAAGGGTTGGTTTTCTGACCTAGAATTACTAGAAATACATAGAAAAACACGAACGAAGACTAATTACAACCATCAAAAACGATACGGACAACACGATATACGAAAGAATGACAACAACTAGGAAACAAAAATGGGAGGGAAAACAACTCTATGGCCGCTTTAAACGCCTAGTAAACAACATCTCACACCAGAAAACCTGGACCTGGCTAAGAAAAAGAAACCTTAAGAGAGAAACGGAATCCCTCCGAATAGCAGCACAGGACAACGACATAAGAACCAATCATATCAAAGCGAGAATAGATAAGACGCAAAAAAACAATAAATGTAGGCTATGCGGTGACAGAGACGAAACGATCAATCACATTATAAGCGAATGCAGCAAATTAGCACAGAAGGAGTACAAGGCGAAACACGAATGGGTCGGCAAGGTGATCCACTGGGAAATGTGCGGGAAATTTCAATTCGACCATACAAATAAATGGTATATGCACAACCATGCGCCTGTCCTAGAAATGACTCGCATAAACTCCTATGGGACTTTAACATACAAACAGATCACCTAATCTCGGCCAGAAGACCAGACCTCATAATAATCAACAAAAAAAGAGAATCTGCAAAATTGTCGACTTTGCTGTCCCGGCGGACCACAGAATAAATGTGAAGGAAAGTGAAAAGAAGGATAAGTACCTCGACCTGGCTAGAGAACTGAAAAAGCTGTGGAACATGAAAGTAACGATTGTGCCAATTGTGATTGGTGCGTTAGGCACAGTAACTAAAGGATTAAAGGGCCTGGAGGACTTGGAAGTTGGCGGACGAGTATAGACTATCCAAACGACAGCACTGCTAAGAACGGCCAGAATACTGCAACGAGTCCTGGAGACTTGAGGAGATTTGCTGTCACTTAAACTCCAGTGAAAAACCATCAGCTAACACTGATGTGAAAAACTCTAAAGGAGTAAATAATAATAATGAATAAATATATATTAGATATATACATTTAATTCATGGAATTTAGACTGCGACCCCTGAGATTCATGGAGTTTTTTGCAAAACAAAAATCATGAGATATATATATCATGATTTTTGTATATATATATATATATATATATATGTATGTATATATATATATATATATATATATAGTACTGGTGAGTTTGTGATTACGTTTGCATATTATTTGAGATAGATTGAAAAAAAATTACAAAGAGTAAACAAGACCCGAAAATTTCTTGCTACTAAAGTGTCTGACCAAAAATGTAATCATAATATTTATTACATAACCTTTGAACATGATAGAAAAAAATTAGTTTTATTAAAGAAAAGTTTGTTTTTCTCTATGAAGCAATACAAAAAACTTTTAAAAAATAAGATACAGGGTGTTTCATAAATATTAATATCATTTCGCAATCAAATAACTTGACTAATTCTCAGTAAAAGTATCTTCTATTTTAACAGCTTATGTAGAAACAAAACAAAATTCTTCGTTTAATGTTTTATTGTGATTTTTTTCCTTTTCAGCAATTGAAATGCCATTCAATGGGGTGGAAAAAGGGGCGTTTAAACATGGAATTTTCTGCGGTTTTTATACATGTTGTTATAATCTTAGTTCATTTGAATTCAGAAGACAATTTGGTCTTGTTATTAGATTAAGAAATGATATTTTTTTCTCAAACAGCCTGTATTTTCAAAAAGGATTCTAATGAACAGGCATTTCTGTTTTAAATAAAAGAAAGAATAATGAAATATAAAGAAAAACGCAGGGAAATTATTCATTTTAGTTTCACATCTGCACTTACAAGACTTGATCAGTCATTTTATATTCGTATATGACAATGCAGGGGAAGGGGAAGAGAGAGGGAGAATATCTGGCTGACCAGGATGTACTGCCTCCTGAATATTCAAGGATAGATGAAATTATAAGCAAACAACAATAGAATCAACAAATGGGATGGAATTTATTTACAGAAATCTGCAAGGAGGTTTCTTTTCCTTATATTAGTTCAAAAGCAAAATTGTTGAATGTCTGTTTTATAATGTTGCATTTCCGGTTGGTGTTTATGGATAACTGGCTTAGGGCTGTCCTTTTCGTGTGCAGGTGACATAAGGTAGTTCCCAAAAGAATATGTTTTGAATGTGTTTCCAATGTTATTTATACATGCTTGGTCGTAGATGCGAACAAAGGAACTCCAACTAGTCGACATTCAGCAGTGGCTGCAAGAATGAGAACTGTGGGAAAGTGGGATATTGTGTATTTGCTTCGGATCGGATCAAAAAAGCTTCCACAGTTTTAATCTGTGTTGCCTTCGGTTTAGTTTTTTTTTAAAAGCTTAAATGCTCGTCATGTGATTACTCTCTTACAGACCGGAAAGAAGAGTTTATGAATCATAACGTGTTTTGACTTAGAGTGCAACACGTATACGTAGTATCATTCTTTATAAGTACGCCTAACAGATATCATTAGATATTATTACTTACCAAATTCGACAACATTGAAAATCACAAACCAAAAATATGAATATGTCGCAGTTCAAAAATAAGTACACCTAACAGATATTATTAGGTATCATATACCACCAAACTCTACAGAGTTGAAACTGTATATCCCAAGATAAAATTGCCACACCTCTATAACCAAAATAAAATTCCATAAAATATATAAGGGGTTTACTTATTTCTCTATTGCTTGAATTTATATAAAAATGAACAATATGTGTGTATGTGTGTGTGTCCTTGCTTTTGCCAATGTCTTTCGATCTCTCAGCCGCTTGCCAAATCTTAGGGTTTCCAATCCTGCAAGTTTGTGCAGTAACAGCCCCTTCCCACCTGGTCGTTCTTGGATCCTATAACAGCAATTTATAGGGATTTTTATGCAGGTGTTTCTTTGAGTATCCGTTGCACATGACGAAATAGGGTTCATTGTAGTTGTGCCATTTTTGTTGAGAGTAGAAAACCACCAGATATTTAAATAACAGGAATATGTAATAGAGTAAATATAACTGAAGCCGTTGCATATATTAAAGAAATTTTAAATTTGATTCTAGATCATCAAGGACTTGAAGTTTCGTCAAAAATCCTGACTGGTAGAATCCATTCTGACTGCATAATGATCTCCTTGAAATAGTAAAATTTTAGCCACTTTGATTCAGAAGTAAGTGAGATTTCCATAAAATATTGTGCGAGACAATAAACTCTTTTGCACCGGGGGGGGCACATATTTACGTGCCATGATGCATATACGGGTGGGTATAGTTATATGAATATATGCACATACGAGAATCATTAAATAAGTTTCCAGACTTTTTTCGTATAGGCACTTTTATTGGTAGTACACACATGAAACTCTAGTCCCCTTCGAAGTAATCTCCTCCGGCTGCAATGCACTTGTTGTACCGTTCCAACAACTTCTAAAACGCCTCATGGAAGTCCTCTTGTGTGAGCGTGTCAATGACCTTCGTCACAGCATCTTTCATCTCCTCAATTGTCTCATAACGACAGCCTCTGAGCTTAGGGAATAATCGAAAGTCACAGGGAGCAAGATCTGGACTATAGAGTGGGTGAGGAACTGTCTTGATGCCCATCTTGGTCAAATAGTCTGTGACAACGATGGAGTTGTTGACTGGTGCATTGTCCTGGTGGAAATGCCACTGACTCGATTTGAAGAGTGCTGGCCTCTTCTGACGGAATCCCTTCCTGAACTCCCTTAAAACCTCAACAGAGTAACTCTAACCCTAACCCTAACCCTTTGGCCAATAAACTCTGGTGTATTGACTTCCTTACTCCTCCCACACCTCTTATCATCCCTCACAGACTCCCTGCCTTCCTTGAATCTCTTATGCCACTCAAAAACTGATGCTTGATTCATGCAACATGGTCTAAAAGCAGTCAAAAGCATTCCATACGTTTCTGCAGCATTTTTTCAAAGTTTAAAACACAATTTTATTGCATATCGTTCTTCTAAAGTGTCCCCGCGTCCAAATTGCATTTTTGAAATTCGCCAGCTGTGACAATCAGGCTTTAGTAGGGTGTATTCCAATTTCTGCTGTAGCTGTTCATTTGAACCTGAAATCATAAAAATTGGTCTATCATCTCATCAGATGTATAGCAATAACATACTGAATTTTCAAGAGTCTACGACAATTTTAAATGCCTGTACAAAAAAACTCTGGAAACATATTGAATGCACTACCTATATGGACAGGGGCATGACGTATATGGGCATGTGGGTGCCAATATGTCTTCATGGGGGGCAAAGCGAACATGTCTGTATTGGGGGGGCGGATATAAGGGTAATGTATATGGATGTATATACATGTGGCTGGGAACTTGTCTTTATGGGGAGGACTGTGGACATAGGCATGATCTATATAGCTGTATATGCATGTGGGTGCGAACATGTCCGTATAGGGGGGGTTGGGAAACGAACAGAAGTGTAATGTATATGGAAGGATATGCATGGGAGTTGGAACATATCTGTGTGGCGGGGGGGGGAATGACATAGGCTTAGTGCGTACATATTTATTCAAACCCTCTGCACGGACAGGATGTGACACAAGCTTTAATTTTAAACAGTGTTTAACAGGTTTGAATTCAGAGTTTTCCTTCTCCTTGACCTCTTGTCATAACCATGTTAAAGGGCCCAGTCTGCCCTACTATTTACTTATAGTTGGAGGGAGGATAATCTAATTCATACTTTTCCTGAGGGTATTATGTGAAATGCAAACAGCCTCGTCTAGGGTTTGAACTCAAGTCATCGTGTCCGTTACGAAGATAACCATTACACTACAGACGTATGTTCATATCATTATGTAAGTGTATAAGTGTAACGTATGTGTAAGTGTATAAGTGTAACGTATATGTATGTGTGTAAGTGTAGAGTAAGTGTATATGAATAAGTGTAACGTATATGTATATGTATAAGTGTAGGTTATGTGCAAGTGTATAAGTGTAATGTATGTGTATGTGTTGGCCTAACGAGTAGAGTATTCGTCAGTGGTCTACGAGACCAGGGTTCAATCCCAGGTGGAGTCATACCAAAGACTCAAAAAATGGTACTTTTTACCGTCCTGCTTTACACTTAGCATTATAAGGTAAGGATCAAGGGTAAAGTGGAGCAATCCAGGGAATGGAGCAGCGCCCTCTCCTACACTTTGGTGTAGTAGCTATCGAAAAGGGAGCCTTTGGGTCGTCCTCGACTAAGATCACCAACTTTTACTTTTATGTAAGTATATAAGTGTAACGTATGTGTAAGTTAGGTTTAGGTTTGTTGTGTTTTATGGCATATCAACCTTTGTAGGCTATTTAACGCCAAATCCATTTTTATATAAATAATCTGTTCTATTTAAAACAATTCAGTTTAGCATAAGTACACTGTTTAAATGGTCAAAAACATTTCCATTTCTAACTATTCAAGCAGTTGTATGTAACAATTCGGTTAAGTGTAAATACAGTTTTAATGTCGAAAAACAGTTCTATTTCAAATAATTCAGTTAAGCATAAGCACGCAGTTTAAATGTAAGTACGGTTTAATTGTCAAAAACATTTCTATTTCAAGCTATTCAGTTTAGTCAAACAATTCAGTTTAGCATGAGTATGCTGTTAGTTCTATTTAACCCATAGATAGGGCCCTATCAGGTGCTACCACTCCGGGCCAGAGTGGACCTGGGAGTGATGGTAATGAAGGGGTACTCCACATTCCCCAAAGCTCCAGCATTGCTGGAACCTCACCATCAGATTGTTTAGTGTCATATCCAGGACACTCGTTTCGGGGGGGGTCTTACCCCTCTGCAGAGGTGCAGTCAGTGTATTCTACAGCCCCCGCTGAGCCGACTGGGCAAGTGTGTGTAAGTATATAAGTGTAGCGTGTACGTATGCATTGCGTGTTTTACAAGTTTTGAAACAAATTGAATATGCACATAAAATGATAGAGTTATGGAAATTCCATTAATTGAAAGGTAAAATAAAAACGTTTTAGGACCTGCAACCATTTAGTCTCAAACACGAATCAAAAATGTCAAGAAGAGTCCCAGAGTTGATGTTCCAGATGTTCACCATTCACTTGAAGGAACTGGTGAGTGTGGCGTGCGAGGTTGTTGATAACGTATGCATATTCCTCCGGGGTGATCAAAGGCCCAGATGGTGAGAAACTCGTTACCCGACAATCTTCACAAATGCCCTCAGCTTCCAAGTTCATGACCAACTTGAAAATCTGATTCTTGTTTGGAAATTTGTTGACATAAAACTTCTTTCTGTATCTTGCTTGAACAATCTCAAAAGACTGTTTTACAATATATCTCTGCACAAAAGATCCTCCGTACCATCGTCCTAGATATGATTTCGCAATGTTTTATGAAATATATCAAAATGGCATCTGTTTCCCAGCAATAATTTGAAAAGAGAAATAGAATAAATTCAACGAAGAAGATATGAGAAGTTACTGTTTTAACAATTGTGAGATACCTTTGCATATGCATGTATTTCGTTTGGTTTAGTTTGGTTGCTGGTTTTATGGCATATCAACCTTTGTAGGTTATTTAACGCCAAATCCATTTTTATGTAAATAATCTGTTCTATTTAAAACAATTCAGTTTTAGCATGAGTACACAGTTTAATGGTCAAAACATTTCCATTTCTAACTATTCAAGCAGTTATATGTAACAATTCAGTTAAGTGTAAATACAGTTTTAATGTCGAAAAACAGTTCTATTTGAAATAATTCAGTTAAGCATAAGAACGCAGTTTAAGTGTAAGTACGGTTTAAATGTCAAAAACGTTTCTATTTCAAGCTATTCAGTTTACTCAATTCAGTTTAGCATAAGTATGCTGTTAGTTCTATTTAACCCATAGATAGGGCCTTATCAGGTGTTACCGCTCCGGGCCAGAGTGGACCCGGGAGCCATGGCAATGAAGGGGTACTCCGCATTCCCCAAAGCTCCAGCACTGCTGGAACCTCACCATCAGATTGTTTAGTGTCATATCCAGGACACTCGTTGGGGGGGGGTTACCCCTCTGCAGAGAAGCAGTCGATGTATTCTACAGCCGACTGGGCAATATATGCCTGTAGGTCCGAACATATTTATATGGGGGGGGAATAGGTAACATATTTGTATGTACATGGACTTATTTATATTGTCGTATTAAAAGCAAAAGTTAAGGAAGGTTAACAGATTTTAATAGAGAGTAAAATAGAAAGAGAAGGATTTTTTAATGAGGATGAAACGGTTAACCACTTCACAATTTTTGTCGACGTTATCAAAATCTCCTTTATATTCATGTCCTGAATATCAAAATATTCCTTCACATTTCATATCAATGGTATAAAAATCTTTACTTCCCATTCATGTCGATGTTATCAAATGCCCCTTTACATTCATGCACTCAACTTCAACCTGTGAATCTTCCACCAAGACATCGCGTAGCATTTTACCATTCCTGGTGTGTCCCTTTATGAATCTGTTAATGGAAAATATTGCAACAAAACGTTCTTGATGCAACAAAATTGGGTTTGAATCTTATTGATAAAGTTTTGGTCTCAGTCAAAACTCAACAAATGAAACTGATTTATTCATGCAATTCACCCACTGCAATTTCAAATTATTCACAAAAAAAAAAAAAACCATGAGGAACATGATTATGTATATTATGGATAATCCTGTGTGCAAGCTTGTAAAGAGTGTCGGTGCGGGGAATCTCGTAATAATTCTCACATGGACCCTGATAAAATATGTAATGATTCCGACGCGGAAAAGGAGGATGACCTCTCATGGAACATTTTTTATTCATTTAATTAGACTTTTATCTTTTTAAGTTTAGGAAGAAGCCTCGGAATCTATTCCTTAACTTGACATGGGCTACAATTTGAATTATTTTGACAAGAAAATTTTCCTCTCCTAATTTTCCTGGAAACGTTAGAACTTAAACATTTGTAGGTAGAGGGAAATAAAACGCTTTCCGGGGTCTGCCAATAATTTTCGTAAAACTTATCAAACGTGCAAATATTCAATATACTATTTGCTTAAATGTTCCAATATGGTTTATGCTTTAATCTTTTTAATAAAAGAAAGTAGAATGTGACAAATGATGAAAGAAGGAATTTACTGGGGGTTAAAAAGGTGACGTCAACAAAATTTGGAGATATAAATAGTTTGATGACTTTAATATGTATAAAATGGATGGACCAATATGCACAGACCATACCAATATGTATTGATTACACCAATATGTACTGATCATACCAATATGTATAAAACGTACCAATATGTATTGATCAAATCAATATGTATCATACGAATATTAGAAGCCAAGCAGTCAAATTTATAACAATTTTGGCTCAATGCACGTTTTTCAGAAAATTCCGCCATGGACAATGATTTTACTCTAAGAATGAATTGGATAAAAATACTTTGAACAATGATTTTATGATAAAAATGCGTTAAAAATTATTCTATTATAGAAATACACTGGGAAAAGGAAAAAGGAACTTTTGAAAAATTGAGTTTGAATTTATATTCTTTCCTGATTTAAAATTTAAATCATTATTTTACATGAGAATAATATTAAGATAGAAAACGGATAGAAAAATTAGGGAAATTTTAAAAGAAAAACTAAGACATTTATTTCCTAGCACTCTTCCATACTTATTTTTCCTTTAACTTTTTCTTTTTTTTTTCTTTTGTTTATTTAGATATTTTATTTCTGTTGGTCAAATCTTTCATGAAATTTAATATGCTTAATGATGATGGTTGCCTCTTCCCTGTCTACTAGAAGTCTATGAATGAAAACTGATACGCTTGACTGTGGCCGTAGCATCCTTCTATCAGGATAGAAGGTAAAGAGCAGCTTCTTATAGGTGCAGCTTTTTGCTGATTCAGTTGTCGGGTCGCATTTCGGTCGGCCGTGCTGGCTGCGGCGCGAATCTGGCCGGGTGCGTCTCGGTAGCTGGATTTTTCCTACGGCCTCAGGGGGCCTTCCCCCCAAGCTATTACCCCCTTCGGGAAGGGGTTGATCGCCCGGCGCCTGAGGTGCCCCTAATAAGGGGAATGCCGACGGGGCCGTCGGCATTTTTGAGAAATGCCAGGCGCGTGTGGGCTACGGCACTGCGCCCGGACCCACCAAAAAAGGCCTTGTGCCACACTTTCACGTTCGGTGGGGCGTGGAACAAATACCGTAGCATCCTTCTATCTACTTAAGCCAACAGCATGTTTTGTCAAAGAACGAATTACAGTCTCATCCTTCATCACCATCACTCCGACATTTATATCTATTTCTCTTTCTCCATCTCTTCTGTTTCCCCCTTTCTTTCTTTTCTCTCTCTCTCCTCACTTATTTAAAAATCTTATTTCTAATAATCTATTTCCTCCTATGCTGAACTCTAGAAAAATCAGTCATTCTGAAGAAGTATTTCTGAAATAAAGACGAAATATCAATTGGAATCTGTTGTCAGTGTTGTCAGTTCATCCACTTTTTCCATTTTTCTTCGTCTCGTCGGATTTACAAAATCCGCCATTTCTCCACATTTATATATATACACATATATATATTCATACACACACACACACATATATATATATATATATATACATATATATATATATATATATATATGCGCCAATAATTCTCCTCAGTTTATTGCAGTTCTTTTATCTTCATATTTAAATTCGATATGCATTTTTTTTGGTTTGTTTTGGTTTTGTTGTTTATTTTTTGTTTTTAATTTTTTTTTCTCCAAATACTTCTCGTCTCGAAACCTTCTTCTTCTTGTTATTATTATTAATATTATTATTATTATCCTTATTATTATTAGGTATTTATGCGAATGTGTCTTTGTGTGTGAATGTGCATGCGTGTGTCTCTGTCAGTGTGTGACTCTCTCTCTCTCTCTCTCTCTCTCTCTCTCTCTCTCTCTCTCTTTCACTTTCTCCATTTCTCTCTTTATATATATATATATGTCTCAGTCAATGTGTCCTTTTGTGTGTGTTTGTGTGTGTGTGTGTGTGCGCGCACGCGCGCACTCGCACGTGTTTATAAAAATGTTTAACTTGTTGAAAAAGATTTTTTTCTAACCTCTCAAACTACTTCCCACAAATTTTTAGTGATATTTTTAATAAAATAAAAAAAAATTAAACCTTTGGGGTTTTTCGATGATAACATTTTCTTTTTCTCTCATTTCTTTGTTATTGAATCTATTTCATTCTTTTTTTTTACTTTGAAAGTCGACCTCAAATCTGAATAGAGGTCATCATTAAAAAAAATCTTTATTCAAAGGTCACACAAAGAAAATTGATCATTTTTCTATCTTTTCCTCATAAATTACTTTCATAAATTCTTATCTGGGTTTATTTGGATCGATTTATTTAAAATCGAATTAAATAAATCAAACTTTCGATTATTTTTTTTAAATTGTCTAAATGGTGGATAGAAAGTGGGACTCTTCATTTTACGAACAATCGAAGCTTTCTCTTCTTATTCGTAAGAAATTGACATATGAGTTTAAAAAAAACAACTTACAAGCAAAGAAGAAATTATTATTAAATTCTAAATGACACATTAATATCAACTTTTCTTATTTTTGTTTATTATTGCATAAGAATTTAATTAAAAAACATTTTTACTCATGTAATACCATCTGACGAGATTTTTTTTAATCTACGGATGCTCAAATTAACTAAAACAATTTCCATGGACAACATTGAAATAGATTTCGTAAGTTATATAATTGGGTATTTTCCAATATTCAGTGTTCAAACAAAGACAAAAACCAAAATCTCGAGTGCTGATTTTCAAGGCAGTGCGATCTTCCCAAATGAAAAAAACTAGGAGAAAACGCTACCTACCACTCCTTTCATTTATATTGTCCCCCAGTTAAACCTAGTTTAAAAAGAAATTCTTTGTTTATTTCAATAAGGATCCAAAAAATATTTCATTTTCTTTTTTAATCTATTTACTTAATTTGTTAGTTTGTAGGTTAAGTTCGTTCGTTTATTTATTGCAAGATGTGAGCGTGTCGTTGTCGTTAAGATTATGTCAATGATGATCATCCGTAGTGCATGAAATGTTGAATTTCGAATTTCCCCTAAGTAAATTTTTTTTTTTTATTTAGATTTCAATTTTCAACACATTTTATGTTTTTTGTGGTTGATTTAACTCAAAATCATCTTAGAAAATAATAATATAATTTAATTCCAACAGTAAGTTATGATGTCAAGTAAATGAATGGCTATGACCTCAATTTTGCTTTCTTCCCTTTGATACGAAACATCAACATAGAACTACGTAGTAGTAGTTGATTCAATGACAAGAAAAAAGCTTGATAAAAACTTTTTAAAAAAACACAATCTAATAAATTTTGTGGTTTATTTGTTTTATTGATTCTTTATAACTTAAATTAACGGCGGTCTATGGTGATATAATTATAGGAATGAAGGATTTAACATTTTTTAGTTCCTCTCTTTTGTATTGAGACTTATGGATGATTTAAAAATGACATTCAGCGCGGCGCAGACCCCACAAAATTGTAATTCAGTTACTCACTGTACTGGAAATCGCTTTATTCCATCCAAATTTTAAGTTAGAGAATGTTTGAGTGTGTTACTCTATTAAAAAACTAACAAGAACGTGCTGTTACATGCAAAAATAATAACAATTAATTCGTGATAGATAGATAGACAGATAGACAGATAGATTAAAAACGATTAATCAAAATATGATTCTTGTTCTTCTTCCTATGTCAGTGTTTGAGCCCTGGTAGAGGTTAGTATTTCGAATTCCCGCTTTACAAATTTGTAAGCCAGTAACGGTTTTGAATATTGGCGCAATACAATCTTTCTCCTCTCATTTTAGTTATAAACCTATACCGAAGTCTTACATCTTTTTAATGGATTTTAAAATATAAAAATGGATTCAAAGAGATTTCGAGGTTTTTTAAAAGGGAAAATATTTTAAACCAAACAATTTTTTTTCCTTCAACTATCTCCCATTTTAAAAAAAATGACCCACGGAAATTAAATATTTGGTCGTTTCTTAAAGTATTAGTAGATTTAAGGTTTGGTTTGGTTTGGTTTCAATAGCACATCAACCTTTGTGGGTTATTTAATGCCAAAGCCATCCTTAAAGAAAATCAGCTATTTAACCAAACGTTGGGGGTTTTAGATTTGAAAAATATATCTTCAACATTTAGGGAGAACCTGATAACCGAAATTGATCTGAACACACCCACGGATTTTTTTTCTTTTTTTCTTTTCCTTTTTTTTTTTTTTTTTGTTGAAGGTTATCCAATAATTTTCCTAAATGCAAACAGTTTTATAGAAAACAAAAGTGCAGAAGTTAACAAAGAGTTAGAACCTCACAGGGTGACATACATTCATCACAATGGTTGAAGAGTTCAGACCAAGCTATTGGTAAATTCAACAAGTTAAGTTCAATATTCTGCGAGAAGACTTGACCCCTTTAGAAATCTCCTTCAACGTTACCGCCCCCCATCTGCGAGTCTTTGAATACGTTGACTGTATCCCCTGCAGGGGATTAAGGTCCTCTCCCTCCCAAAAAAGGTGTCCTGGATATGACACTAGACTGCATCTGGTAGTGACACTCCTTTATTGGAGCTCTGAAGAATGTGGAATACCTCTTCATTGCCATTACTCCAATGTCTACTCTGACCTGGAGTGGTAGTACCTATTATCTTAAATAGATGTTTAAAAAATTATTTGTATTGGAGAGGAATATTTTTACACCAGCGTTAGCCGATGGTTTCTCACAGGAGTTTGGGTGACAGCAAGCCTCCTCAAGTCTCCAGGACTCTTCTCAGTATTCTGGCCGATCTCAATAATGCTGTTGTTTGAATGGTCTCCACTCGTCCTCTTATTTCCAAGTCCTCCAGTCCCTGTATCAATCCTTTGCTGACTGTACCGAGCGCCCTAATTATAATTGGTATCACCGTCACTTTCATGTTCCACAGCTTTTTTCAATATCCGAGCAAGGTCCAGGTATTTATTCTGTTCAATTTTACTTTGTGGTCAGCCGGGACAGCAAAGTCCACAATTCGGCAAGTTCTCTTTTTTTTTGTTGACTATCACTGGGTTTGGTCGTCTGACCGAGATTAGGTGATCCGTTCGTCTCTCAAAATCCCAGAGTATTATTATTATTATTATTATTATTATTATTATTATTATTATTATTTACTTGAAATCACGTATCTGTTTGCAAACAAATGATTATTATTACATAGAAAAAGATATTTGAAACCATGTGAATGTGTATAAATTATTAGTATTAAATAGAAATAAATGAAACCATTTAATTATATATTCAGATCTGTTTAAAAAAAGATCATTACTATTTGATAGGACCGTACGAAAATAAAATCTGTTAAGAAACAACTACCCCCCCCCAAATGTAAATATGAAAATACAATGAATTTACAACTAATCTCTCATAAAATAAACCTGACGAGTTGACATGCCGTTAAAATCGATCAATCACGCAATCGAATGTTCCTGTAAGATAGGTTAACCCCAATGAAAATGCAAATACGCAGACTACACTCAAGGAACCTTGGGGGGGAGGCACGTGCCTTCTATTAGGACCCAAAAGGGGTCATTTTCAAATAGCCCACTTTTCTCCTCCCCCTTCACTTCTACAATTCAATATTGCTTTGTACAAGATTCAACAATAACTTAACTATTGGCAACAAAAATGCTATTAGCTGAACTTAGTTTTGTACAAGGCCAAAAATATTGGGCTCCGATTGAGAACTGAACCCACTGTTAATTGTTGGTTATCTTAACTCGTTGACCATTACAGCGCTCGAGGTGCCTAATTTTTTTATCAGATTACAGGAGAGGGCCCGATCCTTACAAGCTGCTCTATGCCTGTATCCTTGCGTCAGGCATCAAAATATACATTTATCCCAAAGAGATGGTAGAAGGATATGCATAGATGAACACATCTTAAACAATTTGAAAGAAAAAAAAAACCTATAAAACCAGTTGATAAGGAAGGACATTGATATGCGAAATGTTTTTTAAAGAGAAGAGAAGTTTCGAAGAAAGTCAGATTATTTTAGTAAAAAAATTATTCTGCCTTGAAGATAGATAGATAGACAGATAGAAAAATTTGGAATATAAAAACTAACACCCAATCTACCAATATATATATATATATATATATATATATATATATATATATATATATATATATATATATATATATCAATCTATTCATATATATATATATATATATATATATATATATATATATATATACATTTATTTGTTATCTATCTATCTATCTATCTATTTTCATTTTAAAGAATCTCTATATGAGAACGTCACTTTTGGGACGTTCTTTTTGATGACTGAAAAATGATTGCTTTCGCACCGGCGACATTAACTCTTTTAAAAGAATAAAACGGGGATCAGGGTCCTGGGTATAGCGAAACTGCACCTGATGATGGGGGCTTCAGTCCTGGAGAGTGTGAAACCAGCCCTTTATTGCCATTACTCCCAGATCCACTCTGACCCGGAGTGGTAATACCTGTTAGGATCTTATTTATCACTCAAATTTGGTTTCACAATATTAGTATTAGATTGGAATACTTGAAACCAAATAACCGTGTGCAAATTTGTTTTAAGGTTTCTTACTTCAAGGTATAATTGTTTACTAAGGAGGAGTAGTCGTTGTAGTAGTTGTTGTTACTTTAACCAACAAGCCGAAAAACCAGCCAACGAATCAACCATCTATACAAGCAGACACACACACAGGGACACACGTGTATACACTCCCCCCTCTCCCCCTCTCTCTCGTCCTCCTCTTCCTCCTCCTCTAGTCCTTGTCTCTCTTTTCTAGTCTTCAAGTCTCTCGTCAAACCCTCTCATTTCGTTAACTTCTGCTATCTTTCTCCTGTTTTCACAATCTTATATTACACTTCCTTTATTGAAATCGATTCTCACTGAGTGCACCATATTTCTAGTCTTGCGCCAAACTACATTACTAACGTCTATCTTCCTTACTACACTTCTTTAGCTTCATTTATTTTAGTCTAGTCTATTCACATCATCTATCTATCTATCTATCTATCTATCTATCTATCTATCAATCAGTTTCTTTATATATATATATATATATATATATATATATATATATATATATATATATATATCGATGATATTCCTCCTCTACTCCCTACCCTTATTTATCTGTCTCCCTCTACCCGTAACTCTTTTCATCTCTTCTCCCACCGCCACACACTTATCTTTACCTATCTCTAAAATATGCCAACAGCACACTAACACGCCGTCCAAATGTGACGTCACAATTTCGGAACCTCGGCTGATTCTCTCTCTCTCTCTCTCTCTTTCTCTCTCTCTCTCTCTCTTTCTCTCTCTCTTTTCACTGTGACTACCACAGAGGAGACCCTGTGGCTCATACGACAAACACGTCATTTTCCCCTACTCCTTTCTTTTTTTTTTAACTTCTAAATTATCGATCTCTAAAACGGGCACTTTGTCTTTAAACAAGGGTATGGGTAGGGGTCAGGACTGCAGACTCAGGACCGTCAGTCTTAAATTTTACAATCTCAGCTGTTTAACTCCGCTTATACTACTACTACTACTACTACTACCTCACGTCTTCATTCAACCATGGTTCTTTCGTAGTAGTAGTAGTAGTAGTAGTTGTTGTAGTACATTTGTAGTAGTAGTAGTAGAATTAGTATTTTGTTACATAATTAATTTTTTTTCCCTCTTTTTTATCTAGTCGCTATCAGTTAAGACTGGGCTTGTCTTAATTACATTTCTAGCAGTCTAGCATAAAAGAACTCTCCCATATATATATATATATATATATATATATATATATATATATATATATATATATATATGAATAGATTGAGATAGATTATATATATATATATATATATATATATATATATATATATATATATATATATATATATAGAGAGAGAGAGAGAGAGAGAGAGAGAGAGAGATAGATAGATGAATTTAAAATACCTATTGTTGGGGCTTTCTTGATGATATAGTTATTAACTAAAATGTGGCAGCAGGCCAGGACACCCTGTGAGTATCGAACTCACTTATAAGGGACGGCTACTCGAGCTTGCTTACCATTGCATCATGATAATGTAGCAAGGAGATATGTGTTAGTTTGTAATTCTAACTGTGACATTCGAGGATCGCACCTAATAGTCAGCAGTTGGAGTTGTTATGTAATTCTTGTTGAAAATTCAACATTCCTAGACAAGTTTCTTTGTTTAAAATTTGTAAAACTTGAAGACGTCGCTCATATCCTTGTGACTATGCACAACTTTGGATTAAAAAAAAAAATTGTACCGTATTTTTGAGTTTAAGCGAATAATGAAATTTGTTGTAAATAAATAAAAGTGTCCTTTTGTCTTTTTTTATGTTAATTTTTATAAAAATTGATTGAATCGTTGATTGAATAGGGATATTTTTGGCCAAGGAGAAGGAATTTACTGACAAGTGCATTCAGCCTGTTAATTAAAAGGTTTTACCTCTTTATTTTTTAAGTCT
>OY757941.1:627934-640434 GCA_963585895.1 Sepioteuthis lessoniana | reverse complement strand
TAACTGATCTTAACACTGCTGTGGTCTGGATGATTTCAATTCTTCTTCTGATCTCCAGTTTCCCAAGTCTCTTTTCCAGGACTCTTCTCAGTATTCTAACTGATCTCTACCTGTTGTTGTCAGGAGGATCTCTTTTCCAGATTTTGTAGACCTCTTCAAAGGCATCAACAATTTATATCCCCTTCATGCTCCAAAATTTTTTCAGCCCTCTAGCAAGATCCAAGTATTTTTAAATCTATATGCTTTCTTTCATTTTCATGAAGTAGATTGCCAAAATGGGAAAATCACTAAACAAGTTCTTTTCTTCTTGTCAATTATCAGCGGGTCTCGTCTTCTGGATGAGATTAGATCATCTGTTGGTATCTCAATGTCCTAAAAAATTTTCTGCATCTTATTTTTTTAGAACAGATTGTGATTTGTGTACAAACCATTTGTCAGCATGGCCAACTTTTAATCTCTTGTACAGTTCCCAGCAGATTATCTTTCCCACCCAGTCATGTATACTCTTGTATTTCTTTTGTGCAAGTTTGCTGCATTCATTGATTTCATCTCTGTCACCACTTAAGCTACACTTGCTATTCTTTTGCATATTATTATTATTATTATTATTATTGTTTTACTCTTTTAAGAGTTTTTCACATCAGCCTAAGCTGATGGTTTCTCACTGGAGTTTGAGTGACAGAAAATCTCCTCAAGTCTCCAGGACTCTTCTCAGTATTCTGACCGATCTCAACAATGCTGTAGTTTGGATGGTCTCCACTCGTCCTCTTATTTCAAAGTCTTCCAGTCCCTGTACCAGACTTTTGGTCACTGTACCAAGACCACCAATTACAATGGGTATCGACTGCCGCTTTCATGTTCCACAGTTTTTTCAGTTCTCTAGCAAGGTCAAGGTACATATCTCTCTTTTCACTTTCCTTCAGTTTTTACCCTGTGGTCAGCCAGAACGGCAAGTCCATTATTTGGCAGGTTCTCTTGTTTTTTGTTGTCCATCACTAGGTCTGGTCATTCTGGTCAAGATTAGATGATCCATTTCATCATCATCATTATTATTATTTAAAACATTTTTTCTTGATGTGTTTATCTGTTTGTTTGTTTATTTGTTTTTATTTCAGCATTTTTGGACATTTTGTTTTTTTTACTTCAAATGAATGTAAACTGATTCAAAACAAAAAAATAGCCTCAAGCAAAACTTCAACACTCTCCAGGAATCAAATCATACATGTGTTGCTACAAGCTTTGATAATACAAAATGTGGATTCAAATCTTGTTTGAGAATATCTTTTTTTTTTTGTTTTTGTTTCTTTTTCATTTGTAATACATAATCTGAAAAATATTTGCATTTTGCAAAATAATAAGAAAAAGATGAAGTTGTTAATCAAGAAAATGTGTGAATTTTCCATCATTTAACATCAGGCAACTGAAAAAAAAAATTAATTGAATGACTGGGAGTTAAAAATACAGAAGCCCATAAGAGTCAATCTTTAAATACATCAATGGATTTACACATTGCTCAATAAAATTTTAAATTCATTTGTAGTAAATAATTTTTTTCTTTTTTTTTATCTGTTTGGAAAATAAAAAAGTTTTTTTACAACAGATATTTCCTTTTTTTAAAAAATAAAAAGTGACGTATTTTCTTCTAATTTTTACTTAAAAAAGGGGGGGGTATTTTTTGTTGGCCAATCCGAATCCCCCCAAATTCAGGTGCCGGTACAAAACTCTTTTAAAAGCAGTTCAAAAGAATGGTCCCCCCTTTGTTTATGAATCTCTTTCAAACAGGGGACGTCATTCTCCAATCCTTTTTAACAATCTTCATTTGGGAGTTTGGTGCTGGTTGCTATGACTACAAGAAAATAACGAACAGAAAAAAAAAAAAAAAAAAAAGAAAAAAAAAAGAAAAGACACAAGTCAATTTTTTAGGAAGATCAGAATTTCCCCATTGATCATTCTTATTTCAACCCAAAAAGAACAAAGAAAAAAAAAAGTTTTTAAAAATAAATCAAATACAAATTGAATGTTTTAACATAAGAAAACATTACAATAAATTTAATTTTCAAATGATTTTCTTTATTTCCATAACAAAACCGCAAATATCAAAATAATATTCATTCAAATCTATATCAATTTTTACCCAATAACTGCACAAATTTGCAAACATTTTTATAGTGAATTCGTTGTCAAGTAAATCTTCATCATAAAATAATTTCTGATACATTTCTATAATAAAATCATTTCTAATGCATTTCTATTGTAAATTCATTGTTCAATGCATTTCATTTGTAAAATATTTTCCAATGCATTTTTATAGTAAAAACCATTGTTCAATACATTTCCATGATAAAATCATTCCAAATGCATTTCTAGAGTAAATCTATAATTAAATGCATTTCTATAGTAAAATCATTTCCAGAGCATTTTATAGCAAATTCATTGTCAAATGCATTTCTATAGTGAAATAATTTTCTATGCATTTCTATAGACAATTCATTTTCCTATGCATTTTTTAATAAAATCATTGTCCAATGCATTTCTATAGTAGAAACATTGTCCAATGCATTTCTATAGTAAATTCATAATCAAATGCATTTCTATAGTAAAATAATTTTCTATGCATTTCAATTGTAAATTTATTGTCTAATGCATTTCTATGAAATAACCATTTCCTATGCATTTCTTTAGTAAATTCATTGTCAAGTGCATTTCTGTGAAAAAATAGTTGTAAAATGCATTTCTATAATAAATTCCTTGTGAAATATATTTCTACAGTTAAATCCAATGCATTTTTACAGTAAAATCATTATCCAATGCATCTATATAAATAATTCAAAAAAGGTTCATTTGACCCAAACTCAGTATACTTATTGGCTTCTAAAATGAAAAAAAAACAATTTTTTTTTTTTAAGAAAAGTAAATTGATGAGCCATGTTGCTGTAAAACAACTAATTATATTAACGATATAGAATTTCAATTTCCCAACTTAAAAAGAAAAAATCAATTTTTCTAACTAAAATAATTAATTACCTTTTATTAAACATAACTAATTTCCAGGTCATTCTTCCTTATAGATTTATTGGTATTCTTAGAGTCAGACATTTGAATAATTTCTGACCATTATTGTTTTGTAAGGACTAATGATTTATACGGCGTGGAAGCAAATTATGGAATAATTTTTAAAACATTTTTTTTCCCTAATCAGTTCAATTTTTTAAAAATACAATAAATCTAATTTTTCATAATTAGCTCTATCATTCAAGCATATTTTCATTAAAATTTAGCCCAATATGAGTGAGCAAGAAAAGAAACAACAAAAAATCTCTGATTTACTTAACACCAAAACCAAACCAAAAAAAAATTTCTTAAATAACTGGAGTTTCTTAATGGCCTCCATCAAGCCCTGACCTTAACCCTTTTGATTATGCTATATGGGATGTTTGAGAAAACCAAACAAATGTAACTTCCCATTCAAATATTGGTTCACTTATAACTGCTACTGAGGAGGAATGGAATCAAATGTCTGAAGAATTTATTTTGAAGGCAGGAAAATCATTTTGAAGGCATGTTGATACAATAATAGATAATATTGGTAGCCATATTGAGTAAATTTACTGTTTTGTGTCAATCTTCTTATTTTGTTGTTTATTTGTTTTGAATTAACATTAATCGTTTTATTTATTTCATTTATCAATTTACTAGAATATTCCTAGTTTTGCTTCTGCACTCTGTAGGCAAAAAACAAAAGTGTTTAAATTGATAAATCTCTTAAGTGTCATTCACTGCATATTTCTATGTAAAACTTTATTATTTATTGACTTTATTAATATGTTGGCTCTTAAAACATTGATATTGCAGCTAAGTATGAAGTGTTTACCTATTTAAAATCATTGTAAAAGTAAATTTTTGTATTGTATGTAATTGGTGACTGTAATTGTTTGACTTCAGTGTAAAGTAACCCAAGGTTCGATAAGCCAGAAAAGCAACCAAACATTGAAACCAACAAATAAAAATACTTAAATCAATAGCTCCCATATTTATTTCTCCTTTCCATTAAATGTTTCACTGGAGGGAAAACATTGCATATTGGCTGACCTGTGGCCTCATAATGGCTAAAGTACTGACCTGTGGCCTCATAATGACTAAAGTATTGACCTGTGGCCTTATAATGGCTAAAGTACTGACCTGTGGCCTTTTAATGGCTAAAGTACTGACCTGTGGCCTTTTAATGGCTAAAGTACAGACCTGTAGCCTCAAAGTCAGTGAGTTAAGAATCCAGTTATACTATTATATTTCCATTCAGACAAATACCCTCAGGAAAGGCATGAACCCACTCATTCCCCCATAATTAAATAATATCACTGTAATTCTTCTACAAGGATGGCTTTGGTATTAAATAACCCATGAAGGTTGATATACCATTAAACAAAGAAACCAAACCAAATATAAATGCTTCACGAAACAATATTAATTTGATAAGATGATATAAACCAATGGTCACCCACCTTTTCAGCTCCTGGGCCACACAAAACTTAACTCAAGCGTTTAAGGACTGTAATTTTAAAAGGTTTGGTTTGGTTAGGTTTTATGGCATATCAACCATTGTTGGTTATTTAATGCCAAATCCTCTTTATAAATATATCAATTATATATCATTTGTAAACACATTTTATGCATAACATTTTTAAATGAGCCAGAGCTCATTTTTTTTACATACAGTTAAATGGTTCCAAGTATTATTATGTATCTCTAACAATTCTATTAAACATCAGTCATTTGTTTTCTCAGTTAAAAGATCAAACAGTTCAATTTCACAAACTTCAATTTAGCATAAGTCGTTTGTTTGCACTCAGTTTAATTTCAAACATTTCAATTTTAGAATCTGAAAGTGACACAAAAAAAAAACAGGTAAATTCACAAGGTAACAATCAGTTTATTAACGAAACATCTTTATACTCACAAAAAGATATAATAAAATCGCAGTCAAATGAAGCGGTTGACAGAAGGAGCACATTAGAGAAGTGATGATGTGAAAGTTGCAAATGTATTTATGCTTCATTTTATGGAACAACTATTCACGGCAGTATGTAGCGTCAAATAGGTTTTCTACTTAGTAGGTGTGGCTGTTAAGGTTGGCAAATTGTTCAGATGGAATCACGGGGTTCTTATAAAAATCAAAAATGTAGCAAGTAACTTGGACTTGAAATCTTCTGAACACTGAAGATCAAAGAGTTGTATTGTTGTAAATGGTATTTCTTCAAAGTCAATATCAAAAGGCAAAGAAAAAATTTTGAATGCCGTGTGAAGAGCCCCCCCAGATGGGCCTTAATAGTTGCATGTGGCCCACAGGCCACAGGGTAAGTTAAGTTGGTGACCTTAGTCAAGGATGACCCAAAGGCTCCCTTTTTAATAGCTACTACACCGAGGTGTAGGGGAGGGCGCTACTCCTTTCCCTGGATTGCTCCACTTTACCCTTGATCCTTACCTTATAATGCTGAGTGTTAAGCAAGGTGGCATCAAGTACCATTTTTTGAGTCTTTAGTATGACTCGACCTGGGATTGAACCCTGGTCTCCTGGACCATTGGCGAACACTCTACCCATTAGGACAATGGCCACAGGGTAGGTAACCCTAATATAAAAGATACAATTGAGAAATCTTTTTTCCATTATTAGAATTTCTCTTTTGTAGCAACAATTATCATTTGTAACTCGTGAAAATTTTTAATCGACAAAAAAGATAGTAAAATTGACATAAAATTTTTAGAAAAATGAAATACTATTTTTAAACGCCAATCTGTTAGTCACTGTATTTTCGATGAGAGTCATTCAATAAATAAGGAGAATTTTTTTGAAAAACACAAAATGAATTTTTTTTAGAAAATTTTCCTCTGAATGCATTATTTGGAATTGGTTTTTAGCAAAAACTATTTTAATTTCCGAAAAATATTTGTTTTGAGACTATTCAACATGGTGACAAATCAGTGTGCTCCAGGCTGGAACAGAGGTCTGGCATGGAATTTTGGCCAGCTGAGTAGTGCAAAGCATGTGAAATTTTCACAAAAGTCAAAAAGATAATTCATGGAATGGAAACACTGATTCTCTGGTAAAAAAATAGTCCCAGGAGTAGCAGTCAGAAAAGAAGGTCATGCTTAGAATCTTCAGAGATATTGTTGTACCGCGTGACTTCTGGTATCGCGGAAGTATAAAAGACACCGTGTCACTTAAACTGGGGAAGCAGAAATGGAAGCAGAAAGAGAAGCGGAAGCAGAAAGATAGCTCTGAAGGATGTCGGTGAGTAGTAAAACCAACTTCGGACATAACACGAACAGCGCGAGACATATAATACGAGTCGGACTGTAACACTTGAGTTAATAAACAATTAACCTAATTTTACTGTATATCTTTTCCTTACGACGATACAACAGACATGAAATAACCCATCTCCTTCTAGTTATGGGTAACTAGTAGGGCAGACTGACTCTTTAATCTTGGTGTAGCAGCCAGTCATGGAGAAGGAAAACTCTGAATTCAAACCTGTTAAACTCCACTTAAAAATTGACCTTGTGTCACACCCTACTCGTGTGGAAGGGTTGGTAAATACATACCTGGTGCCTTCAATAAGTTTCCAGACTTTTTTGAACAGGCATTTAAAATTGTCGTAGACTCTTGAAAATTCAGTATGTTATTGCTATACATCTTATGAGATGACAGACCAATTTTTATGATTTCAGGTTCAAATGAACAGCTACAGCAGAAATTGGAATACACCCTACTAAAGCCTGATTGTCACAGCTGGGGAATTTCAAAAATGCAATCTGGACGTGAGGACACTTTAGAAAAACGATATGCAATAAAATTCTGTTTTAAACTTGGAAAAAATGCCATAGAAACGCATGGAATGCTTCAGACTGCTTTTCGACCATGTTGCATGAATCGAGCATCAGTTTTTGAGTGGCATAAGAGATTCAAGGAAGCCAGGGAGTCTGTGAGGGATGATGAGAGGTGTGGCAGGAGTAAGAAAGTCAATACCCCAGAGTTGATTGGCCAAAGGGTTAGGGTTAGGGTTATTATGTTGAGGTTTTAAGGGAGTTCAGGAAGAGATTCCTTGGGAAGAGACCAGCACTCTTCAAATCTGTCAATGGCATTTCGACCTGGACAATGCACCAGTCAACAACTCCATCGTTGTCACAGACTATTTGACCAAGATGGGCATCAAAACAGTTCGTCACCTTACCTATAGTCCAGACCTGCTCCCTGTGACTTTTGATTATTCCCTAGGCTCAGAGGCTGTCGTTATGAGACAATTGAGGAGATGAAAGAGGCTGTGATGAAGGTCATTGACATGCTCAAACAAGAGGACTTCCATGAGGCCTTCCAGAAGTTGTTTGAACAGTACAACAAGTGCATTGCAGTGGGAGGAGATTACTTTGAAGGGGACAAGAGTTTCATGTGTGTACTATCAATAAAAGTGCCCAAACGAAAAAAGTCTGGAAACCTATTTAATGATCCTCGTATATATACAGCTGGATTGATAGACAGTTAGTATCTACCTCTTCTTTATCCAGCAATTGATGAATAGTTGTGTAGATGGGGCTCTTTAGGATTGATAAGGCAACTAGTCTAATAGAATGGTAGGTTGGTTGGTTGATTAGTGGAAGGTTAATTAGTGCTAAATCCTATTTATACTTATATATCGTTCTATTTGCCTCAGTTAAATTGTTTCCAGTTCAGTAAATGATTAAACGATTCTATTTGACCCATAGATGGGATCCGAATTATTACTACCACTCTAGGTCAGTGTAGACCTGAGAGCAATAGAAATGAAGAGGAACTCCCCATTTCCCAAAGCTCCAGAACCAGAGCATCTCCATCATATGGGTTAGTGTCATATCAAGGTCTCTCATTAAGAGGGTCTTACCTCTTGGTAGAGATGCAATCAGTGTATTCAACGGCTTCAGCCGACAAACCTTTAAGTCAAAAAGAAGAAAAAAACTGGATCCAAATGCTGAAAAGTGTGACTTGAAAAATTTGTCACACTTTGCAGCAATATTCTTCTGTTATCAGGTCATCCATAAAGTGTGGCTGGTCCCACATAAACCTTCACCAGTATAAAGAGAATCACCACTGGAACGAGTCTAGCAGTTCACAGCTGGGCACTAATATCGTATGTGTGGTTCAGTCAGCTGGGGGGAGGGGAGCTGCAGAATACACTGATTGCACCTTTGTAGAGAGGTAAGACTCCTCGCAACACGTGTCCTGGATATGACTCTAAACCATCTGATCATAAGGTTCCAGTAATGCTGGATCTTTGGGGAATGTAGAGTACCCCTTCATTGCCATTGCTCCCAGGTTCACTCTGGTCTGAAGTGGTAGCACCTGATAGGGTCCTGTCAATGGGTCAAATAGAATTAAATTGCACACTTATGTTAAACTGAATTGCTTGAAATAGAACAGTTAATAAGTATAAAAATGAGTTTGGCATTAAATAACCTACAAAGGTTGATATGCCATAAAACCAAACCAAACCATCATATATGTTTGTACGTGTATATATATCATCATCGTCATCATGTTGTGCCACCAGCACAGATATCCCTGACCCTCTCTCGCCACTTCTCCCTATCGTTCATCGCCTCTAGCAGGTCTTCAGGGCTACATCTTGTATCCTCACAGAACTGCTGTATGTATGTTCGAGCTGGCCGTCCTGCTTTTGCTCAGCCATATGCGGGGGTCCATAGGAGAACATCACTTATGAGCTCGTCCCTGCTTTTCCAGCAGTGTCCTGCATGTCTGGTTCATCTAACTTGGATAGTTTTCGTGATGGGAGGTAGGTGGCCGTATAGTTGGTGTTTTGTGGGGTGTTGCCTCCAGGACTTGTTCAATATTGCTAGCAGCATTCTCGTGTAATTGCCGTCTAGCTTTTTCTCCAGCCATTTTGTTAGTGTCCAAGTAGTGCATCCATATAGCAGTATCGACATGAGCGCAGCTTGGAAGAAACTGCGTTTCATTTTATTGGTCAGGTCTGACTTTCATATGATCGATAGCTTATCGATAGCTGTCCATGCCTTTGTTAGCCGCGTGTCAATGTCTTTTTCGGTTGATGAGACACTGCTTCCTAGGTAGGTGAACTTGTCTACCAGTTTCAGAGAGGTTCCGTCTAGTGTGGAAATGTCACCTGTTTGATTAAAGCACATGTATTCAGTTTTGTGTGCATTGACACGGAGGCCAATGCCTGCGGCGGCTTGATCCAAACTATGCAGTAGTGATTCGGCTTGGTTGGGTGTATTTGCCAGAATCGCTATGTCATTGGCATAGTCGGTGTCGGTAATTGTTTTTGCGGGGTACCTTCTGCTTCTTTTCTTTGTCAGCTCGAAGCCATTGGAATTATAGACACAGTTGATTTGCTATTTTAAGTTTCCTCTTTTTTATACAATTTTCAGATGGATAAGTGAAAAAAAACGGTGCTAAATCAATCTTCTAAATATTGTGAGTTACAATTAAATAAGATATAACTACTTGCGATATTTACAAGCACAAAAAAATTTGATGAAATAAATAAACATTTGATGAAATAAATAAACAGGAAGTGACTATAAGTACAGATTTTGTCTGGAAGAAAAATTATCCATCCAAGAACCTAGCTGAAAATGAATCGCTAGTCAAAAGAAATGAATTAATATCCAAGTGTAGACACGATAACAAAATTTGTCCCTGTGTCATTTACCATCCGACCCAGACAAATCTCATAACTTATTCTCCTCTTTCTTAGAATACCAGAAAAATAGAAAGTAATTTTATTTCAATTAATTTTTTAAATTTTATTTTTATTTCAATCTTTTTGATTTTACTTCTTTTGATTTTATTTAAATTTTTTACTTTTTTATTTTTATTTATTTATTTATATATTTTTATTTTATATTTATCCATTTATAAAAAGAAAAAGTTTGTGTGTGTAAACGTCACGCATACAAACATCGTGGAGCTGTACCTCATGATATATAGAAGCTTGATTTTTTTAAAAACTCCCAATTCTCATAGAAATAATACATAGATGTTATTTTTTTTTTAAATTAAGTTTTTTTTCTTCAGTTACTTAGATCTATAGTAAAAACGTTTTACTTTTTGAAAAACATTTTTGAGTGATAATTATGTCACTGCATTTCAAAATGGAATAAAGAAAATCTTTCATTTTTTACATTTGAAAATAATTTTCAAATGAATCATTTTAACATCACATTCAACCATGTAAACCTGTTTCTTATATAAAAGATATATATATATATATATATATATATATATATATATATATATATATATATATATATATATATATATATATATATATTCGAAAAAGGAAAATAAAACTTAGTTACTTGAAACCATATAACTGTACAAATTATTTGTATAAGATAGGAATACTTGAAGCCATAAAACTATGAAAATTGTTTGTATTGGATAGGAATACTTGAAACTATACAACTGTGTGCAAATTATTTGTATTAAAAAAGTTACTTAAATCTATAATCATTTACTAAGGATTATTATTATTAGTTATTTGAAACCATCTAATTGCTAGTAAGTTATTGGTGTTAGACAGGAATACTTGAAACTATAAAACAAATGTAAACGAATAATTAATAAATTGAAATAATTACTTAAAAGTTTTTAGTATCAGACACATAACCTGCGATAAATAGGAAAAGGAATATGTCCAAAAGTAACCAGTACTGACCCAGTTTAGGATCCTCAATGTAAACGGTTGGACCTATGACTAATTAAAGCAAGTCTCACCTGCTTCACAAGTTAAAAAAAAACAAAAACAAATTTAATTGATTAAAATCAAAGAAAAATGACCATTTTAAAAGTTAAGAATTGAATGAGTAAGATATCCTGGGAGATAAGAAGTAAAATAAAAGTAATTTTTACATCGATAAAATCCAATATTATTGAAATAAATAAATAAATCTTAGGATGTAAGGGACAGAAAAAATGTCGATGTTAAAGGGAGGTAATCCTATAGTTTTTTTTTTTTTTGTTGTTTTTTATAAATAAATTTTTAATATAATCTGATCAACTACTTAATCCAGAATGGCACATAAGGACATCTTCAATAGTCTGCTAAGACAATCAGTTGTTTATCATGAGATATTCCTGCAGTAAGTTTGAACCTGGAAGCACCTATCTCCTCTATAAGTTTTTTGGGGTAAATGGACAAAAAAAAACAAATGTACTAACTGATAGATAGATAGATAGATAGATAGATAAAAATGAATGTACTGAAAGAAAGAAAGAAAGAAAGAAAGAAAGATAGATAGATAGATAGATAGATAGATAGATAGATAAAAATGAATGTACAGAAAGAAAGAAAGAAAGAAAGAAAGATAAATAGATAGATAGATATATAGATAGAAAGGAATGTACTGAAAGAAAGAAAGAAAGAAAGAAAGAAAGAAGATAGATAGATAGATAGATAGATAGATAGATAGATAGATAGATAGATAGATAGATAGATAATATAATTGTAGCTGATGTGTATGTTTACGCATGAAAAAATCTTGTCTCAATTATTTGATAAACAAAAAGTTTATTTGTCAATACATGACAATCAAAACGTTTACTTTCCGACAACAATTGTTGTTGTTTTTTAAAACCATTTTTGATCATCTACTAAGATGACCCTCATGTCAACAAACAGTTTTCTTTTTTTCAAATAGTTAAATTTGGGGTAAATTTGTTTATTAATCCTAAAGTCAAGAATTCACTGGAAATTCACATTTTATTCAACACCTTACTGAATTCTCATAACTGAAAAATGTTCAATTCCATAAAAGACAACAAAAGAATTTATGAAGAATTGTTTGTTGTTCCAAAAGAGGAATTGATCAGAGAGGATGGAATAAAAAAAGTAGCCAAAAAATGGCAACAGAATAAAATGGAGCAATAAGGTTTTCAATGAGCCGAGTTCATATCCGAGACAAGGTTGTTTGTGTTTCACTTTGTGTTGATGCCCTTGAAAAAGGCATGAATCCTTTCTCTTCCCTAGCAATCTATGGGTTAATAGTAGGTTTTTTAACCTTGGTAAAACCAAGTGTACAGGGAAAAATTCTTAATTCAAAACCAGGGGTTATGGGTCTAGCAATTTTACCTCAGAAAAACCTAGATGTTTCTGTATTATGGCTATGACATCTGGTGGTGAGGCTCCCCTTCCAGACCTCTCGGGAGTGTGTAGTACTCTCTCTTTGCTATTACAACCAGATCAACTCTGACCTGGTCATAATTGTGTCTGTTGGTGTCCCATTAAAGAGTAAAAAAATTTCTGAAAATTAATAGTATTGAATAGAAATACTTGAAACCATATGACAGTATATAAATTCTTTGCATTAAGAACTGACGAATGAGGCTATAATTGTTTACAAAGGATTATTATGATTAATTACTTGAAACCATCCAACTGTGTACGAATTATTTGTATTAGATAGGAATACTTGAAAATATATAATTATGT